>APFE030978438.1:178828-216211 GCA_000404065.3 Pinus taeda
GAGGAAGAGGCAGACCTCAATGTATTTCGAGGCTAGGAAGAGCACAAGAATCAAAACAAGGAAACCCCCGCCTTCTTCAAAAGTGCCAATTATTATTGAAGATTGACCCTCTGCCCAAGGAAAAGAATCCCCTTCCAAGGCACCTATCACATATGAAAGGGGGACTCCCAGATCCCCCACATGGAAAGAAAAGGTAGAACTACAGGACCCAAAAATAGTCTTACAGGAGGCACAGGCAGTTCTACAAGAGACCCTCTCAAAACTACAGGAGACCCAAAAGCTTGAGAAAATGGTAGAAGGACAGCCACAGGGAAAGGAGGAAGAAACAGAGCTAAAAGAACATGATCCCCAGCCCAGTCTTGGCTCCTACTACAATCTTCTTGAGGGGGGGAAGAATAATTCCCCAAAAAATTTCAATTCCACTATTCTTTGAATTAGAGAAAGAAAGGATAAGAACCCATAGGTGGATGCAAATAGCCAAGTCCAAAGGGGTTGAGGATATTGGCCATATGGAGTACAAACTCAGAGAAATGGGTAGAGAGTTAAGTGTTGTCAGACACAGAGAAGCAATTGCAAGAAGCCAACTTGAAACAGAAAATGAATTTCTAAGAAGGTAGCTGCAAGAGAAAGAGACCCAACTGGTATGCATGGCCAGTTGGTCCATGGAGGCATTGCAATATAGGACACTAGCAAAATCCTATGGCGTATATCTCAAGGACCAATCGTTGCAATTTCAGATAAAGACTTTGGCACAAAGAGGCACAATGCCTTTCCAAGATTACAGGCAGTTTATGAACCTATGTGACCAAATCACATCAGAAGATAAGGTAAAGATGGCAAAATTCTACCTACATAACATGGCCCTCATAGACATGAATGTGTGGGACCCCAATGCCAAGTTAGGGGACCTGCAACTCATGGACATGGCCTCATGGATGAACCACGAAGAGTTAAGGGCAGCAGAAATAAGAAGGTTGATGGTAAAGGAGTAGAATGAGCCATTAAAGATCAGAGCTAAGCCATCATACCCCATGGCACTCATCAACACACATAACCTACTTGCAAATAATCCTCAGATTTCCCTTAGATATATAAGTTATCAAGCACAAGCCATTGCACATTTTGAGGATATGGAAAGGTTACTTGGGGATGACTGTGTTCATGCATGTATGAGGAAATGGAACACCTTACCACACAATCTGCAGATCAGGGAATATCATTCCCCAATGAGGATGAAGGAGGCATTAAGGAGAGTGCCAATGTATAAGCGCTCCATGCAGAGGTTGAAGGTCAATTGGATTGGCCTCAAATTGAGTCCCCCACTACTACTAGGCATGTTGGAAGGCAGAAGAGAAGAGGAAGAGCAAGATCAATGGGAAGAAATAGAGAGGAAGGTAGGATTCTATGACAAGGAAGAGGAGACCACATCAGAAGCATGGGATGGTAGCGAGGCCACTAGGGCCATAAAATATGAGGAGATGGACTAAGTTGCTCAGATGATGAGCAACACTTTCAGTAGGGGGCTGATGATGAGCCTCATAAATGGGTAATTATATGGGCTCATTTTACCTCCTAACCTAGTCAAATAAACCATTCTCTTAGCTTATTGTATGATTTTCTAATTATATTTATGTTTATAGAGTGAGTTGAGTTAGTTATGATGCCATGTGGTCTAATATGTGTTTAATGCATATTATTGATGAATGTTTTGGTCAAATTCAAGGATCCAGTGGATAAATGGCAGAAATAACTTAAAGTGGACAAAGGAGAGGACTTATAGGAGGGAGTTCCCCTTATTTATTACTCCTCACTTCCAATTCCCCTTCATTCAGCTTGGAGTACAAGGAGCCAAGTCATGCATTCGCAGGCACCCAAGCAAGTGGAGGATAACTAATGATTATCTCTAGTTTTGGGAGCCAAGCCTCCCTGATTTTAAGAAAGATGTTGGTAGCTTAATTTTTATAAGTAGAGATGCCTATGGCCTCACTAGGTTTGGATTTTTTTTGGATTGTTGTTGTACTTTTGCTCATGTAAACTCTGCTCAACTTCGAGCTTATTATTTTGACAGTTTCATGTAATCATGTTATTGTTTGGAAATAAAGGTGGAATCCTTTTTGAGCTAGCACTAAGTTACCTCAGAGGGCTAAAGCTCTTGGGTTAAGGCCCAATCCAAGTAGCCAAGCTTCTCTTTACTTGTATTTGTATGTTTTATTTCAGTTTGTAGATTAGGTTGTTGTTAGATGAATTTCTTTGATGGTTAAGAATAGGTTGCTTTTGATGATTCAATAGTTTTCTTCCATTTGTGCTTTCTATAGCAGGTTAAGCAGTGATAAATAAAATATCCAAAAATGCTAGTAATAGAGCCTTGGCCTCTCTTCCTCCCTCTAGGACCATTATTTTAGGCAAAGACCCTCTTGCTGCCCCAAAAACACAGATTTTCCTCATTCATAAGAATTCTAGTGTTTACAGCTTTTTAGTTGGTTAATAGTCTAGTTTTCTTTGCTTCAGAACTTCTTCATCATGCTCACTTCTTTATTTACCATAGACATCTTCCATGTTTTCCTTTCTTGCAGTAGTTATCAACATTTCCTTTCATAGATCATAGTTTAGATTAGTTTGATGCAAAACTCTGTTTTCTAGATGCACTTATTTCATTTCTTGCTTAATCTCATTGGTTGAATGTCATTTGTCTATGCAGTAGATATATTATAGCAGCAGGCCAGCCTATTAGCCGTCCCATCCTCCATTTGATCCATGCCCTACAGGTCACCCAAGTCTCCCCTCAATTCTGACTTAGTTGCCTGCATTTTCCATAGAATATCTTCCTCTCTCCTTGAGCAAATCCAATAATATTTCTCTCTCCTAATGATTCTTGGTAGACCCTATGTGCCCTAACACTTCATTCCAACCTTCATTCACCTTTTCTACCCACTCTCACACCCTCAAAACAACCAAAACTGCTCTCGCCCCTCTCCTGTAGGCCTCTTGTAGAATGCTATTTTTCCTCATGTAGATTTCCTGTGTCCTCCTATAGATTTTCCTGTAGGCTTTCTTTTGAAGGCCGAGTGTGGGGAAAGCCTCCAGAAGGCCACCTAAGACATCCTAGGACCCAACCACACCATCCTACACCATCACAAGTCCCAAAACTTCCCTTCAACACCACCTATTCGATGCCACCTTCAAAAACAATAAATCACATGCATGTCAAATTCACATAAAAATACATGAAAATCCAAAAAGATGTTTTTTGCTCATTTACTTCCAGAAATAGCTTAGCTAGATGTTTTTTACTTCCTTGAGTAGGTAATGGCATTATTTTCATGGTTTTCATAGTGCTTTCTACAAAAGTAGGATTCATTGGTTAATTAGGATTTACTCAGTTTTCTTTACATTTCAGTCTTTCTCCTTTCTACGGTTAGAGTAGTATTTGTAGAGTAGTCTTTCTCTCCTTTCATTGCATATAGAGCTTCTTCTGGAATCCATAGAAGTTGGCTTGAGCTCCTATTGATATTGCGCTGACTAACCAAGTGACAACATGCAGTAAGAACTAGTACTTGTGCATATAGCACCGTCGCTTCCAAGTTTGTTACGAACTACCAAGTTGATAAGAGTAAAGTAGGTAGCCGAGGAGTTGTAGCGTTATTGCTGCAATACTGGGGCTCACCAGAAAGGACTTCCATATCCTACGACCACCTTCCACAACCATTCCTCACCTTTATATAACCTCTCAAGACCTTAGAATTCTCTTAGATTCAATCTTGTAGCATCTTATAGAAATCAGGTAGCACCGTGTATGAGCCTTCAAAACTTGACCATAATTTCTCTTAATGCTTTACTTTTTCCTCTTAGTCCTTCATAATGTATCCTAAGCCTTAGAACCAATCTTGAGGGATATAAAATACCACCTAGGACCATTCTTTTCACCTCTCCAATTTGTTTATGCAATTAGGGTTAGTGATGAAGTCCATGAATTTAACATCATAGAGATGGTTTTCTTTGTCACTTCTTGAAGTAGTTATTGGATTTTTTTATCATTAAATCTCCTTTGAATGAAATAGTTTAAGATTGATTTCATGCTCTTTACGTTGTGGATCTATATTAGGTTTGATTTATGCAACAGGTTAGGGTTTCCATTACAAGCATTTTCATTTCTTGAAATTAATTACATTTCATTCAACTATATTAGAGTTTCCTTTCATGCAAAATTTACATTTCATGCAAGTATATTAGGGTTTTATTTCATGCAACATTTACATTTCATGCAAGTATATTAGGGTTTCCTTTCATGCAACATTTACATTTCTTACAAGTAGATTTAAATTTCCTTTTGTGCAACATCCTTCTCTTCTACAAAATCTATATTTATGGTCTTTGTATGCCTTGATTCGGTCCACTTCCTCTGAGCATATTAATCAGAACTTAGCTTACTATGCATACAACAATGTCACCTATTAAGTTTGTACAAATCCTGAATTGATAAATTAAAAATGGTAGCTTTAGGAATTGCAACATTCTTATTGCAATACCAAAGCTCATCACTTTTGGCACTGTTGTTAGGGAGGTTTTAAAGTAGGTGCTGATTATGCTTTGAGTTTATTTATATTTTCATTTTATTTCCTAAAATAAAAATAAAAATCTTTGAATTATTTTTTGCCTATCTAGAAATATTAAAAAAAAAACAATAAAAATAACACATTTATTTCTTGCCTCGTAGGATGATGGATAACCAAGGGAAATTATGTCAAAAATCCCCACTCCTATAAGCATTCAACCATCGTTCTTCTTCTATGATTGTGAACCTCCTACTCTTACCAAAGAGGATTTGGAGAACCCTTTAGGTGAGTATTCAATGATATTTGAAAAACCAATAGTGGAGGAAGAACCTACATCACCTACCCAAAACATGGTTGAAAATAGGTAGCCTGAGCTCTTTCCTATCAGAGAAATGAATGGAGAATCCAGAATTAAGAATATAAGCCCCACTACTCTCCCACACTTCCATGGCCTAGCTTCTGAGTACCTTGATACATGCATGTTTGATTTTATTGTGGTTTGTAGAACCTATTATTACACTTTTGAGGAGAAGAAGCTAAATGTGTTTCCTTCCAATCTCAAGGATGTAGCCTTATGTTGGTTCATGAGCTTCGAAGGAGGAGAATCACCACCTAGGATCAAATGCAACAAGCTTTAAATAAAAAATATAGGGATTATTATAGATCAAGGTACATAAAAGAGATCTTTAGGATATCCCTAGGATGAGATGAATCCCTAGAGGATTACAAGGAAATGTTTCACCTCAACTATAGAAAAGCTAACAACACCCTTGACCCAGAGTCACTAAAGTGTGTACTTCTATACAAGATCAAGAAGGATTTTATGGAGACCCCTAATATGTTCTCTGTTGGAGACATTTAACATCTTACTTATCAAGACATCAAGATAGTATTTAAGAATCATTCTAGGGCTACAAGGAAGAGAGGTAGGTCTAGTCAAGGCCTAGTCAATTCTTCTCCCTCTACCTCAACTATCAAACATGAAATAGGGAGTATGCTAGTAGATTTTAAGAGTGAGATGTTGCATACTTTTTCCTTAAAAATGGACACCATGTAGATTAAGAAGAAGAAACAAGAAGCAGAAAGGGCACTAGTTATATTTTTCCCTAGATGCACCAAGAGGCACCCTAGAAATGAGTGCCCATTAAATGTAATATAATTCTACTCTTTTTGTGAGGAGAACCATGCAACTAAAAGATTCATCTCTTACAGTATTGAAGGCAATATACCAAGGGGTCGAGGGTGGCTTGGAGCATCTTTTTTTTGTTAATTAGAGAAAGCCACAAGACCCTCGGCCATATCAGCAATTCATGCAAGGTGTGTACTACTCATATTTCAATCTAAATCATATTACACCATTTCAGCCTTGGTACCCTCCAGCCAAATCTTCTTCGTACATTCCTACCCTTCGGTCTTATGCTCCTCAATATCCTCCTTAACCTATTAATCCACCGTTCCAGTGATATCAATCTTAGCCTCCTTAATGGGGCAACACTTCACAAGGATGGTAGCCTCATGTAGCCCAAACACCTACCTTAATACCTCCTCCTCTTCCTTAACTACATCTACCCCATATTAATCCACCCAAGAAACCTCATATGACTTCCCAACACAATATGAACCCAAACAAGCAAGACCAACAAGTTTATAATTGGGAAACATCTATCCTTCCTATACTATGGAGATCCAAGAAATCAACCTTATGTCTCAGAAGGTACTTGTAGATGCTCACCCACCTTCTCTAGCTAAAGATATTGAAGAATATAAGGAATAAAGTAACCCCCAAGCCAATATACCTCCCTATCATGAAAGTTTTGTCCAACCTAAGCAGCACACTCATGAGGAAGCTAAACTTCTAGGAGAATTAAAGAACTTGTGTGTTAAAATATGCCTTCTTTAGGCCATCAAGTATGTCACCATCTATAAAAAGCTTATCAAGAAAGAGTTTTTCAAGATGCCTAGAAGAAGAAAAAGAGGTTCCCCCACTATCAATGTTGTTTGGAAGTTGTTTGATCTAATTCTTATGAAGGTCATATCTCCAAAGTATTTGGACTTCGCTATCTCAGTAGTGGATGTACACATTAATATCATTGTAGTCCCCAACAAATTTATTGACCTTGGAGCTACAACAAATGTCATGACCAAGGAAACTATATTGAATCTCAACCTCTGAGGAGCCTTGAGGGAACCACCATAGTGTTGCAACTTGCAAATAGATCCACAATAGTTACTAAGGGTGTTATTGAGGTTGTGATGGTCTCCTCTAATTCCTGGGAGTACCCCACAAATTTCCATGTCCTCCAAACTAAAAACAAATTTAATGGGTACCCTCTCATCTTAGGGATACCTTGGTTAGCCACTATTGATGCTTACATTAGTTGAATAGGTGGAAACATGACAATTACAAATGGGTGGCTCACAAAGAAACTTGTATTATACCCCCCTTCTCAAGCCCTTATTGATCATGATTTATCTATGTGGGTAGAGGAAGAAGAAAAGGAATATTTTTATCAATCATCCCCTACCCAATTTGTACATTAGAACCCACTATAGGATGTAGGAAACTAGATTAGGATGGCCTTATTTATAACCTTTTTCAAAACCAACCACCTACTACCATGCTAATTGATGAGCTAGAAGAGGAATCCTTATGGAAAACTGAGAACAACACATGGGTCAATCTATTCACTACTAGTTATGATCAATATCATTCTAAGATTATGGAAATTAGTCCATCTAAATCCCATAAAATCAATTCTTCCCTCTCAGCAAAGAAATAAGTGCAATTACTATTAGCATTATTTCTAATGTGTTGTCCTTGATGGCAACCTACTTGATAAAGATTTCAACATTTGTGATAACAGGATCATTATCTAGACTGGTACAGATGTTAAAGGTGACATGGACAAAGGAATGTTAGTTCAGAGAAAGATGGATGGTAAAAGAAAAGTTTAAGAAAATATATAGGGGCCTTGAGAAGCAAGGTTGTGTACATATGCATGTATTGTACATAAGAGTCGCGTACATAATTCGCACCATGGTAATTTGAATATCAGTGGTCTTTAACATGGTATTGGCCCATAGTAATGAGTGCGACAGTAGTTATTTGATCTTGTCAAAGAATACCAATGACATTACTAATGGATTGGCCTACGGTATTGGCTAAGGCTAAATCTATATAAAGAGATGGAGATCAAGGTGTTTTATGTGCAAGTATTGGGTTGTCTATGAATAATTTAATCTGAAATAGGTGTGAACGAGGGAGCAAGGAGAAGACTCAAATCTAAAATACCTAAAGTATGTTGACATATATGCTAAAATGATTTACTTATTGCAAATGTCTAAATGAATAACATTGATGAATCTATGATGATGGTAATATTGTGGTCTAAATGATTTATTCAGAAGTTTGTAGTATTGACAGTAAAGGTTGTGGAAAGTGAAATTGTGTTTGCAGCGAAAGTTTTTCAGATATGTATGTAGGTATGTTTGGTAATAGTCACGTACATAAGTGAATCCATCCTTATTGGGCCGCATATATTTTCCAGCAAAATATTTTTCTATATATAAAGATATGTACGCAGGTGTTTTGTATGGTAAGTGCGTACATATGCAGATATTCGTTATGGAAGTTGTGTATACAAACTACAATTTGAACAAAGTGCGTAGATATGATTGATTTTTATAGTTGATAATGTCTGGTTTATTTTCTATTTTTTGTCAATTATGTATCTATCATAATGCTCTGTGTCTAATAGTAAATATTAAGGTGATTTGGTTGAATTGATCATTTTCAATGGAACATAATTTTGATTGGGTGTATGATCTATGGTCTGATCTATAGCTGGTGAAATGATCCATGTATGATTCAGTGATTAATGATGTAGTGTTCAATATTCTAAGATGTTTATGCATGTGTTATACAGAAAAGACACATATGTAGACGAGTCTTATTCAGTATAGTCCCATACAGAATTTGATGTTTGTTTTTTCTAGTTGGGTTATGCATTCAGTGACTTGATGCTTTAGAAATTTAGTTGTTTTATAGTGTGAGAGTGTCTAAGATTTAGTGCTTCAGTTTGACATATTTGTTTGGGTTTATTGTTGATATGGGTCTATTATGAAAATTTGATGAAAGGTGGCCTACAAGTATTATGGTTGTGTGATAGGTGGATCTAGTCTTAAATATTATGAAAATTAGTCCACAAGGAGCTGAGGGTTGCAACCTTTTAAAAGGGGGTAGGCCTCCCTTCCAGTAGGAGTCGGTAAATAAGTTCATAGGGTTGTAGATCCCTTTCATTGGGTGTTGGCGAATGAGAGAAGGTTGTAGCATTCTACAGGGGGGTGCATGTGTACTGACAAGAGTTTGCATCAGTACAAATGTAATATTTTTCTTTATATCATAAGAAAGAATACACAGAGAGTAGCAGTGGTCGTTTTCTCCAACATTTGGTTCCCACCTAAAATCCTAGCTTTCTATGTGTGTTTGTTATGGTTTCTTTATGTTCTTTACTGCATACTGAAAATTAATTAATCTATTGACGCAATGATTAAAGATAATCATCTGATAGAATACATGAAAAATCAGTAAACTGAATATACATTTTTTTCCTTCTTTGAAGTAATTTGTATACGCATGTTACTTTAATAATAGTTGTGTACATATTTTAGAATATAAATTTTGGAAGTTTGAATTTAAAATACTGATTCAACCCCCCCCTCTCAATTTTCTTTCCAACAATTGGTATTAGAGCAAGTCCCTTAGAATAAGCTTGATCGCTCAAAGGGAGATCCATCAAGATGAGCAATCAAGAGGGAGTATCTACTATCAAACCACCTTTGTTTAATGCAACTAACTTTTTATTGTGGAAAGTAAGAATGAGAGCATATTTGTAGTCATTTGGAGTTGATGTATGGGAAATTGTTGGAGGATATCAATATCCATCCTCTATTCCCACAGATGATGCAGGTAAGAAATAGTATGAGACTAGTGCAAAGGAAGTCTATTCTCTCTTACGAAGCTTGGATGAATCAAAATTTGTGAAGGCCATGCAGCTAAATACCACAAAGGATATATGGGACAAGATCATCCAAAGCTATGAAGGTGACACTAAGGTAACAAGCGCTAAAATTCAAACATTTAGATATGAGACTCTCAGAATGCATGCCGATGAAAGTATTGCAATTTTTTTCCTTAGAGTAGATGAGATCGTTAACTCAATGAAAAAACTTGGTGATGAAATAAAATATTCTACTATTGTTGATAAAATACTAAGATCTCTAACCTCAAAGTTCGACTCTAGAGTTTCTACCATTAAAGAAATATAGATTTGAAGAATCTCACTATTGAATAGCTCCATGGGATTTTAACAACTTATGAAATGAGAAAAGGGGGGCCATCAGATATCATAGAAGTAATATTCAAATATACACACAAAGGGAAGGAAAAGGAAGAGCTTAAGGAACCAGGTTGCATTTCAGATGAATAAGAAGAGATGTTTTTGAAGAAACTTCAAGTAGGAACTAGCAGGTTTAGAGTAAGCTTCCTTTTAAATGTTTTTCTTTTGGAAGGGTATGTCACTATGTTGTTAAATTTACTTATAAAGAATATCATTAGAAAGGTAACGATTCTTCAAAATTGAATGTTAAAAGAAGTTTTGATAGCAAGAAATGTTTTTATACTCATGAAGATAGTGAATATTCTTCCCATAATGAGGATCTTGAATCTCATCAAGATTATCAGTTTCTTATGGCCTTTGAAGAAAAATGCGTAGATGAATCTGATGTTGTCCTTATGGATGCTCTAAAAGAAAAGGAAATATGTGTGTATAAGGAAAATACTCTTGTTGAAGAAATAAATCAACTAAAAATCCATCTAGAAGAAGTTAAATTAGATGTAGAAATTTTAGCGAAACAAGTTCTAGAAAAGGAAAGGAACTGTGAAAATTTAGAACTTGAAATAGTGGATCTAAGAAAGGAACTTAAGAAAATAAAGGTTCTAGATCTTATATTTGCTAGAGGATCTGATACTTTAGAAGAATCTTCAAAGTGCAATTCTCTCCGTTAATCAAGACAAGTCTTGGATACAATTCAAATGGCGAATCATCAAAAACTATAAAATCTTTTGAAAGAGGTGCAAGAAGCTACATCAATGCAATAAAAGGGAGTTGTCATCAGAATTATAATTCTCAACAAAATAATGAAGGATCAAATACTTTTCAAGAAAAACAACCTTACCATAATTAAAGGACAAGCTACTCAATACAGTATTATACTCCCAGATATTTCTACTTCAATGGTCAATGCTTCACTTGTCACAATTTTGGTCACAAAGTTGTTCATTGTATTTCTTATAAAACTATTATGACTAGAGACGCTTGAAAAAAAAATGAGATTGGGGCAAAGAAATCATCTCATAATGTTTTCTCACCTCTCCAAGAAGCAATTAAAATTTCCCTTTTCCATAACTTTGGTCATAAGGAAACTGAATGCAGAAACAGAATGGGGCCATCTTACCAACATGAAGAAAAGACAATACCACCCAAGGTATGGAAAAGAAAAATTACAAACTCTGAAAATTGTGGTCTACCTTTGTTTGCAGGAGATCAAGAAAATGTCTGGTGCATTGTTAGTGGATGTTCGAAGCATATGACAAGTGACAAAGATAATTTTATTTATTTTAATGAAAAAAAGAAAGAAAAGAATGTAAATTTTGGTAATAACTCACTTGCTGCTATCAAAGGGAAAGGAACTATGTTTCTAAAAGAAAAGGTCAAGGCTGGAAATGTTTTATTTTTTGATGGATTAAAACATAACTTGTTAAGTGTTAGTCAAATGTGTGACCAAGGGCATGGATTTGTTTTAAAATCAAATAATTGTGTGGTAAGAAATCTGGATATAGGTAAAGATCATATTAAAGGGAACAAGAACTCCAAGAAATGTTTATGTCTTGGAAGGCAACCAAGAGAATTGTTACTTAAGTAAATCTGAAGAAAGTTGGCTTTGGCACAAAAGGTTGGGACAACTTAGCTTTTTTCAACTTTACAAATCAAGAATAATGGGAGAAGATAGTGACTTGCCCAATATCTCTCCACCTGAAATTACCATATGCAAATCATCTCAATTTCGTAAGAAAACTAGAGTCCAGTTTAAAGCTAAAGAAGGGACTTCAAGTAAGCCACTTGAACTTGTTCATACTAATTTTCGTGGTCTTATGAGAGAGAAGTATCCCCATGGTGAACAATAATTCATCTTATTCATTGATGATTTTACAAGAATGTGTTGGATTGGCTTACTAAAACATAAAGATGAAGTGTTTGATAAATTTAATGTATTCAGACCTCTAGTAGAAAATGAATTAGAATTGAAAATCAAATTTCTTAGATCTGATAGAGAAGGAGACTTTATACCAGGTGGATTTTTCAATTTTTATGAATAATGTGGCATCAAAAGACAGTTTTCTATAGCTAAGACTCTCCAAAAAATGGAGTAGCAGAAGTAATGAACAGAACAATCCAAAAAGTCCTTGGATCTTGGCGGGAGCTTCGAACCCTAAGCTATGGCTATCGCTGTGACTTGCATCCAGAGATCGAAGACCTGCTCTGTAAACTTCCCAAATCTGGTGATTCGGCACACAGATGTTTCTCCCACAGCTAAAGAAAAAGAGAGCAATGCCAGGAAACCGCTCCGCCCATTTTCTCCTGCGACAAACAAGGCTGATTTTAATTTTTGAAGCAACATGCCTAGGATTCAGCCATGGATCTTTGTCTTTCTTCTGCAAATCTGCTTCTCGTTCTTTCCAAATATGCTTGCAGAGGTATTAAGGTTAGCGGCACACAACCACTGTGCTCCTCGTCCAGCTTTGGTCAATGCTCAAAGACTGGCGAACCTGGTTTGTTGGAAGCAGGTTCCTCTCTTGAACCAGCCAGATCTGTCTGAAGAAACACATGCATTTCAGATCCAAGTCAAACTCTTGGGCAAGACAATAATGCAATGGCTTCGCGCAACAGATCTCATGCAGGATCTTTTGCAAAAACTCAAACACCGGCTGGGGATCCCCTCCTCTTACCTCAGATTGCTATATAAGGGTAAGCAACTTATGAATCCCCTTCCTCTCTCCTCTTATAGCATTCATAAGGACGCTTCTATTGGGGCTTATTTTCATTTAAGAGGTGGTTCCTTTGGGCAGACCTCCTCTGCCCCTTCTTTCTCTTATAAAGATGCAGCTCACAAAGACGCTGCCCAACCTCAGTTCTCTTCGAAAGCAGCCCAACCAAATGGGGCTCCAAAGCTGTTTTTGGTAGACAAATCAGAGGAAATTCCTTCCATCAATTACTCTCATCCTAAGATTGAAAATCGCTACCAGATATTTGTAGAATCTGCACTCATATGCAGATTTAATGGGCTTTGGCCTCGCATAGAAAATCTATACCAATGGATCCATACCACTTGGAATAAAAAAAGCAAGATCTTCTTATGTTCAAAAGGATTCTTCATTGTGGTTTTTGACTTAAATGAAGATTACCAGAAGGCCTTAATGGGAGGCCCTTGGTTCTAGGGTTCGACTAGGCTTTTTCTCACCCCTTGGTTTCCAGACTTCAACCCTTCTACAGCTGTCATCACCAACCTTCCCATTTGGGACAGGCTCCCGAATATTCTGGCACATCTATGGCATTTCTCTGTCTTCTTAGCCATTGGAGACACTTTAGGACACTCCCTGGCTACAGATTCTTCAAGAAAGGAAAATGGTCTCTACACCTATGACAAACTTTGTGCAGAAATAGATATCAGCAAAGGACTGTCGGATTAGATTAATCTCAAGATTGGAGATTTCCACTAGACTCAAACCTTGTATTACAAGAATACAGATTTTCGTTGCCGCCATTGTCATTAAACGGGGCATATCCAAAATACATGTACCCAGTTCCTCGACAAAAAGAAGAATCTGAAACGCAAACCCAAATCCAAGAGCTCGAATCCTTGTGAGCCACCCTGTCCTATGGACGATACAAATTTCTCTAGTTTGGAGGAGGAGGAAACTAAAGCAGATGTGTAGAATGATGAGATTCTAATGGATGCTCCCTCGGTCAGTTAGGCAGTCCCCTCTGACCCTCAGATTTCTCAGAAACGTACTCATTTATCTTTGTCCTCAAAATCTGTTAAGGATATTCCTCTGCCAGTGTAGAATAGCCTTCAACTTGTTATGGCTTAGCCAAACTCCACTGGATGGGTCAAAGTAAGCAAGAAAAAAGGCAAAAAATGTCGTGTGGTAGGAACTGACCCCTCGGGGTAGTTTTCTCTGCTTAGTTCTATCTTTTTGTATTCCCGTGTTTTCTATGGCCCTTTCCTTCACTGTCTCTAAGGAGCGAGGTAGATAGCCTATCACCTATAGCTCCCTTGCTTTTCTGCTTTGCTTGCATGCAAGCTTGATTGTACTATACATTTCTTATCTTAATAGAATTAGTCTTTATTCAGAAAAAAAAAATGAACAGAACAATCCAACAAATGGCACGTGTCATGCTTGATGAGTCAGGAACACCTCATCCTTCTCAAGGGAAGAATCACATACAACCGTAAATATACTTAGCAAAGCTCATGTTTGAGTAAACAATGATAAAAATCCACATGAACTATGGTTTGTAAGTTTTCAACTGTCAAACACTTTAGAATTTTTGGAAGCAAATGATACATAACGAAAAATGATGATAAGCTTCGAAAGTTTGAATCTAGAGTTGATGAAGGAATCCATCTTGGATACTCTTCTAGAAGCAAGGGATATAAATGATATAATAAAAGGCTTCAAAATATTGTTTAATGCATAGATGTTATCATTGATGAATCATTCATAGGTACCAAAACAGAAGCACTAGGAGATGACAAACCTCTCCATACCATAAGTAAAAGGGTTGTAGGAGAAGGAAATATAGAAGCACCAGAGGAAGGAAATTAAAATACAGATATATCTGAAAAGATATCTTCAATGTATGTTTAGAAATATCATCTTGAATCTTGAATTCTAGGTGAAAAGGAAGTAGAAGTACAAACTAGAAAAGCTCTTATTGGAACTTCTAGTTACTTAGCCTTACTATCCAAAATTGAACCTCAAAATGTGAATCAACCCAAAAAAGAAAAATGTTGTATTAAGGAAATGAATGAAGAACTTGATCAAATAGAAAAGAACAATACATGGGAATTAACCAAGGCCTCATGATAAAAATGTTATTAGGAAAAAATGGGTGTTCAAGAACAAACTGAATGAAAATGGAGAAGTAATTTGAAACAAAGAAATACTTGTATGTAAAGGCTATACTCAATAGGAAGGGATAGACTTTGAAGAAATATTTGCACCTATAGTTAGAATTGAAACTATAAGAATGTTCCATGCATTTTCAAAATTTCGTAACTTTAAAGTATATCAAATGGATGTTAAATTTGTATTTTTAAATGGGGATCTAGAAGAAGAATTTTATATTGAACAACCTAACAAGTTCATTCTTGTAATGACTAAAATCTTGTTTGGAAACTTAACAAGGCAATGTATGGGTTAAAACAAACTCCTTGTGCATGGTATTATCATTTTGATAGGTATCTTCAGCAATAAGGCTTCATAAAAGGGTCTGCAGATAGCAACCTATATATCAAATTTGATACATACAAAATTTTGATAATTTTTTTTTATGTAGATGACATCATATTTGGAAGTAATCTAGAATATACGAGTTAAGAATTTTCTTCAGTTATGAAGCAATAATTTCAGATGTATCTACTTGGTGAATTAACATAATTCCTTGGTCTTAAAGTTAAACAAACTAAGAATGATATCTTTCTTTCTCAAACTAAGTACCTCAAACAGATTTTGAAGAAATATGAAATGGAAGACTACAAGCTTGTATGCAAACCAATGGTAATAGGATGCAATCTTGTTCAAAATGATGATTCTCCTTTAATCAACCAACCAAAATAAAGATCTATTATTGTGAGCTTGCTCTACCTTATAGGCACAAGACTAGATAGTATGCATGAAACTAGAATTGTTGGACGATTTCAAGCAACGCCTAAGGAAACTCATCTCCAAGAAGTTAAGAGAATATCCAAGTATCTACAAGGAACTCAAAATATTGATTTATGGTATCCCAAAAATGCAGACTTTCCACTTCGTACTTATAAATATGTACATTGGGCATGTAATATTGATGATCGCAAGAGTACTAGTGGAGGAGCATTTTATTTGGGACCCCACTTGGTTTCATGGTTCAACAAGAAACAAAGCTCGGTCACTTTATCTATTGCTGAGGAAGAATATGTTGTCATTGCATATCACTGTACTCAACTTCTATGGATGATTTGAATGTTGCAAGACATTCACATCACTTGTCCTCAACATGTACCTATTCTTCGTGACAATACTAGTTCCATAAGTATCTCTAAAAATCCTGTCATGCACTCAAAAATCAAGAACATTCCAATCGAATGCCATTTTCTAAGAGAGAAGGTGCTTGAACACAAGGTCAAACTAGAGTATGTTCCTTCAAAGGAAGTTGCAGATATATTTGCAAAGACACTTCCACGTGATTCATTTGAAAATATCAAACAGAAATTAGGAATGATTCCTACTTCACCACTCTGGTAATTGTTCTAACAGGTATGTCATATTTAGGGGGAGTTCTTACTGTAAATTTCTACAATTTATTTTCTGTACTCAGATGGTGTGAAGGACAGTTGCATATATAGGTGGTTTCTGAGTCATAAATACACATATACATCTTAGTAATCAATAAGAAGGGCATAGGTTCAAGGGTATCCTCCTATATGCATTCACCATTTCATGTTTGGTATTTTCCTTCTAACATTGGTTTGGTGCAATATGTCAGTTCAAGGGGAGTATCTATTATAACCCTATAATTCCTTAATGGCATTATGGTTTCATAAGCTTGTCTTGTTGCATATCGTTGTTGATGTCTATATATTTCTACTATTATTGCTGGAGATTTATATGATGATGTTTTTTCATTACTTATAAATGATGCTAAAGAGTTTGATGCACCATTTCCCTATCTTAATTCTTGATAATGAGGATTTTCATGATTGTTCTATGTTGCTACTATAAAATATTCATGTTATAGGTTCCTATTTGGTATATGGTGGTTGTTGATGACTATCATGATCTTACAACCTTATTGTTTAGGTTGTGGTTTTGGTTATAAATATTATATATGTCCCATGATGTAAAGTTCATGTAAAGACACATGGTGTATTCATTGTAATATTCAATCATATATGGGCTATTGGGATCATGTCATGCTTTGTATGTATTCCCATTATTTTTGGAAATTTATGTAATATTGGGTCAAATATTTAATGCCACTGTGTTGGGTGATTGATGTAATCATGCGTCATTTCTCATACGAAAGGTTAGTTTGGGTTGAGTCATAAATTCTTGTGCTTTATTGACTATTTTCAGAAGGTTCAACATATGCTTATGGGAGCATGGTCAACATGTAGTTCTCATATTCAGTAGATCAAACCTATAGTGATCCTCTCTACAAATGAGAAAGAGAAGTCTTCATTCGGCATTGTTCGTCCCTTTTCCCTTGATGTCAAAGGGCAAGATAAGCTTGGTTTTCTAAGAATAATTCTTGGAAATGCTTGGTATTTGCAGGTGTGTTTACAAGTGTTTACAAATGGTGACCAAACACCAAAGTTGTTGCTATTAAGTCTAAAGGGGGATATTGGCTGGTACAAATGTTACAGGTGATATGGAAAAATGAATGCCAATTCAAAGAAAGATCAATGGTAAAAGAAAAGTTTGAAAAAGATTACATGGGTCCTGAGAAGCAAGGTCGTGTACATATGCCAGTATTGTGCAGAAGAGACGCATACAAAATCCACACCATGGTATTGGCCCATAGTAATGAGTACGACAATGGTTATTTGATCCTGTCAAATAATAACAACGAAGCTAAGGGATTTGCCTAAGGTATTGGCTAAGGATAAATTTATATAAATAGATGGATATCAAGGTGTTGTGTGCGAAAGTATTGGGTTGTCTATAAATAATTTAATCTAAAACAGGTGTGCATCAAGGAGCAAGGAGAAGACTCAGATTTGAAAGATCTAAAATATGTTGACATATATGCTTGATTGATTTACTTGTTGCAAATGTCTAAATAGATAACATTGATGAATATGTGATGATGATAATATTGTGATCTAAATGATTTATTCAAAAGTTTGTAGTATTGAAATCAAAGGTTGCAAAAAGTGAAATTGTGTTTGTAGCAAAAGTTTTTAGATCCATACATAGGGATGTTTGGGAATAATCATGTACATACGCATATGCATATTTGTCGGGTCGCTTATATTTTTTGTGAAATATTTTTCAGTATGTAAAGATCTATACGTAGGTGTTGTGTATGGTAAGCTCATAAATACATAGATATTCCTTATGGAAGTCGCATATATAAAATAGGGTTTGAATTGATTATTGATATTTACATTTGATCATGTCTAGTTTATTTGTTGTTTTTTCTCAATGATGTCTCTATCATGATGATCTATGTCTAACATTAAATATTGAGGTGATTTTTTTGAATTGATCCTTTTTAATAGAAATAAAATTTGACTAGGTGTATGATCTATGGTCTGATCTGTAACTAATGAAATGGTCTATGTATGATTTAGTGATTAATGGTTCAATGTTCAGTATTTTGTGATTTTTATGCAAGTGTTATACAGAGAAGATGCATACATATGCGATTCTTATTCAGTATAGTCGTGTACATAATTTGATGTTTGGTTTTTCTAGTTTGGTTTTACATTCAATGGCTTGATGCTTCAGAAATTCAGTCATTTTGCAGTGTGATCGTGTCTCAAGTTTAGTGCTTTAGTTTGACATATTTGTTTGGGCTTATTGTTGCTATGGATCCAGTTTGAAAATTTGATGAAAGGTTGCCTACAGGTTGTATGATGGTTGTGTGACAGGTGGATCCAGTCTGAAAGATTATAAAAAGTGGTCCACAAGGAGTTGAGGGTTGCATCCTTCAGAAAGGGGGTAGGGTTTTCGTTCCAATAGGAGTTAATAAACGAGTTCAGGGGGTTGTAGCTCCCTTTTAGTGGGTGCTAGAAAATGAGAGAAGGTTGTAGCTTTCTGCAGGTGGGTGCCTATGTACTAACAAGATTATATGTAATATTTTTCTTTATATCATATGAAAGAAGACAACGACAACAAAAACGGTGGTTTTCTCCCACATTGGGTTTCCACCTAAAGTCTTGGTGTTCTATGTGTGTTTGTTTTTATTTCTTTATGTTCTTTACTACATATTGAAAAGTAATTAATCTATTGATGCAATGATTAAATATAATCATCTGATAGAATACATAATAAATCAGTAAACTAGATAAATGTTGGTTTCCTTCTCTTAAATAGCATACATGTTCATGTTTCTTTAATAACATTAGCGTACATATTTCATAATATAAATTTTGGAAGTTTGAATTTAAAATATTGATTCACCCCCACCCCCCACCCCCCAATAGTTTCCCAACAACTACTTACTTTGTTAAGGAAACTTCTCAATGATTTTTCTTGGGACTATAAAGAAATGAAAGGGGTGCATCCCTCAATTTTCACCCATCACATCTACATCAAAGAGGGATCTAAACCTATGTGGAAACCCCAGAGGAGAATGAATAACTACAAAAGTTATTGGATGCAGGATTCATTTATCCTATTTTAGATAGTGAGTGAGTGTCTCCTCTTGTTATAGTACACAAGAAGAATTGGGAGTGAATAATTTGTGTTGACTATAGGGAACTTAACAAGGCTACAAAGAAATATTGTTTTCCATTGCCTTCCATTAGCCTAATTTAGGATGATCTTGCAAAGAACAAGTTATTTTCATTCTTGGATGGTTTTAGTGGGCATAGTCATATCCAGATCAACCTTGAGGATCAAGATAAGACCACCTTCACATTTCCATGGGGGACCTTCGCCTATAGGGTTCCTCACTTTGGCTTATGTAATGCCCCTACTACATTCCAAAGGGTACTGTTAAGTAATTTTGCTAATATTTCTCATGATACAGTTGAAATCTATATGGATGAATTCACTCCTTAAGGCAATGATTTCCAGGTATCGCTCTCCAACCTATGTAAATTTTTAAAGAAGTGCATTGAAATTAATCCCTCACTAAGTCCAAAAAAGTTTGTTTTTTATGAATGTAGGGATTGTCCTAGGTCACTTACTCTATAAGGAAGGGATCCAAGTGGACCCTAACAAGATCACCATTATCAAAAGGGTCCCTATCCCTCATAAACAAAGGGATGTTAGGAGTTTCTTAGGACTAGTTGGATATTAGAAGAGATTCATTAAGAATTCTAGTAAGATGGATTCACCTTTGTTTGTATTGTTAACTCAGGATTCATATTTTTGTTGGATAGATAAGTGTTAAGAAACATTTGAAGAGCTAAAGGAGAAGTTGGCCACTGGATCGATTCTTAGAGGTATGAATTGGGCCTTGCCCTTTTACATCCATGCAAATGCATATAACAAGGTTGTAGAAGTAGCCTTGGGAAAAAAGGAAGGTAAGTTGCCCCATGCCATATATATAATCAGTAATAATCTAAATCTAAACTCAACTACACTATTATTGAAAAAAAACAAAAAATAAAACAAAACAAAACAAAATAACAAACAAACAAAAAAAACAAACAAACAAACAAACAAACAAAAAGGCAAACTCTTCTCTATTGTACACTCCTTAAACAAGTTTAGACATTACATCACCAGGTACCAAGTTTTTGTAGATAATGATTATGCATTCCTTAAATATTTGATGAACAAACCCGATTTCAATTCCAAGATCATTAGATGGTTGGTGTTCTTATAGCAGTTTGATCTAACAATTGTTGACAAGCCAAGAAAGGAAAATGTGATTGTAGATTTCTTTTCTAAACTAACGTTGCCTACAAAAGATGAATAGATGATAGATGATCGCCTCCCTTATGAGCACCTCTTCACTATTTCATTGTTATCTCGTTAGTTTAATGAAATAAAAATTTCGTGGTCACTGGGAGATTTCCCCCCAACCTCTCCTCTAAGTAAAAGAGAAGAATTGTTAGAAAAATTGCCCCTTACACTTGGACTAGGGAAAATATTTTTAGGTTGGGACCAGATCATATTTTGAGGGGGTGTGTAAGGGTATATGAGGTCTTTTAGATCATCTCAGCATGCCATGATGGCCCTGTGGGGTCCATTTTTCTGCTAAGAGGGTAGGCTTCAAAATTCTCCAAGTAAGATATTATTGGCCCACCTTACACCAAGATTCCATGAGGTACACTGTGAGATGTTGTGAATGCAAAAGAATAGGTCAGCCTACACCAAAGAATTAAATACCACTACATCCCCAAGTGACTCTTAAACCAATTGATAAGAGGGGCATGGATTTCATTGGACAAATCAACCTCCCATCTGAAAAAATGAGATACATCATTATGTGCATTGATTATTTGACAAAATGGCTAAAGTGAAGGTAGTTAAGGTAGCCACAGAGAAAAAGGTGGCATAATTATTGAGGGAGAACATCTTTTACAAATTTGGTTTCCAAGGGAGTTGGTCACTAATCAAGGACCTCAATTCACCTCTAATCTGATTGAGGAAATCATGGAGTATCATCACATCAAGCACAAGAAATCCACCCCCTATCATCCTCAAACAAATGGGTAGGTGGAGGTGAAAAATAGAGATTTGGAGAATATCTTAACCAAAGTTTTCAACAACAACAAAAAGGATTGGATAGCTATAATTAAGGAAGCCACTTAGGCCTATAATACTACATGGAAAAACACCATTGGATTCACTTTATTTGAGTTGGTTTATGGAAAAAAGGCATTGATTTCAATCAAGTTTAAGTACAACACCCTGAGGATGGAAACAAAATTGCAGCTAGACATCACCAAATCTTAGTAGGAGAGGCTACAATAGCTCAATGCCCTTTATGAGCTTAGGTTGCAAGCTCTCATGCATGTTGAGGTGGTCCAATTACAGAGGAAGATTTGGCATGACAAGAACATCAGGGAAAGGGCCTTCCAAGAGGGTGATTGGACCATTTTGTATAACTTCATATTCAAGGACTTCAAGGGAAATATGATGACAATATGGATATGTCCCTACCTGATGGAAAATATTTTATGAAAATGGCTTCATCCAAATTAGAACAATTGATGAGGAAAAAGTTCCATTGTTAGTCAATGGTTACCAACTGAAGCTTTACAAGAGACCTCTATCAAAAGAGGATTTTAACAATTCAATAAGAAGAGATATGAATGTGATTGGGAGCCTCAAATATCCTAATCCTTCTAGCCTCTAATCAGCCCAAAATAAAACAAGTAAAGAGAGAATAAAATCTTGGGTGAAAACCTCCACGAGGCACCTAAGGCAAGATCTTGGATTGAGAAACTCCATGATGAAATCCAAGAGTTTGAATAAATAAAATATCCCCAAGTGAAAACCTCCATTGAGGCACCTGGATCAGGCATGTTAGTTGAAAACATCCTTTGAGTAAGCTTGCAGGGCTGAAAAAAAAAAAGAGAAAAATGAAAGAAGAAGAAAAAAAGAGAAAATTGAACCCTTATAGTGTTCTTTCCTAATAGTTTTGTAGGGTTCCAGTGTTAGTTAATGGAGGTCAACAAAAAATTAAGCTCCAAAAAAAATTCAACTCAACATCCTCCAAGGTGGTTCTTTGAATGCATTCCATCCCTCCATTGATTTCCTCAAGTTTCTCCATCACCTGATGGCCTTCCTCGCTCAATTCTACCTTAGTCCTAAAATACTATAGGATTGTCTTGTATTACTATAGAATTGTTCTAGATTTTCTACAGGAATCTAATCAGTACAAAAAGAAGTGACAATTCTTGTATTTTCCACTTAGGAACAAGGTAAGGGGTCCACCATAGCCTCATCATCCCTTTTCCACACCACTTGACCTTTCCTCCACCCAAATTTCCACATTTTTCCATAAAAAACACTCCTTTTCACCCCTTCTTCTACTCTTCCACCACAAAAAATTCCTTTGACCATTATCAACAAGTTACTCATGAATTGGAGGCAACACGTGAAGGAAATTGTAATCCTAGAGGGGTATGTGTGATCGTTACAAGAAGATGCATAGTCCTGTAGTAGTCTAAACAAACCCTACAGGACCATAGCTAGAGAACCAAATCGATAAGACAATCATCGTGAAGGCATTAGAGGACCAATGCTCTAATTTTGAGTAGCTACAAGATCCTATACAAGCTACTAAATGATCCACTTTCACTTATACGTAGCAACATTTAATCCATATCATGAAGAACCTGCATTATCAAGCTTCAATTAGCAAGGAATATTTCAAAAAAAAATCAAAGAAAATAAATTCATGGAGCAAGGTAAACAAGAGGATGACATCTCAGAAGACAAGAAAAGAAACCTTACCTCTGTTTAGAAATTCCATGCAAACATCAATTGATCAACACATCATAATGGAGCACCAAGTAGGAACAGGTATGAAAAATTCCTCACTTCTTCCTTTGAGTGCAACATAGTCTAAAAAATGTTGTAAATACATGAGGGACAAGGTTTTGTAGGAAAATATGGTACAAAAGTCTCAACCACCCTAAAAAAATTAAGCTAGGGTTATCTTTAGCTCTCATCACACGCGAAGAAAATGACAAAATAAAAAAGGTGATGATTACAAGCAGTGGGCCAATAGGACTATGGAGGAGTTGTGAAGGTGTTAGGTGGGGTCCAACTCATATATTGCATTGAGCCCACCACCCAACCGCTTTTGGCATAAAAGTGGGTCTAATCATTTTTTGGTGTACACTATTCATTCTAAAATAAAGCAAAGAGGCCCACTACCATCGTTGAAAGTCAAGGTACCTAGACCAGGAGTTTCATACACTGCTACAAAGAGGCTATAGGGTCAGTATATAATTGCTACATGATACCAACTATGTGCTATAGGATTTACTTTAGTTGCTACAAGATTCTCCTGAGAGGTGAAAAATAGCTTGGCCTTGCACAAATTTTCCCACAAAACCCTAGATCCATAAAGGAACCTCCAAGGGAAGGGTAATAACCAATTTTCCTCACCATCTATTCACAAAGATCTTGTGGAATTGTTTCGATTTTGTCCATAAGAACATCTTGTAGAAAACTCCTAAAAGTGAAAGGAACCTGAAAGTGTGATTTTTTCTTGTAAATTAAGAATGATAGTAGAGGAAGGAGCTTGTTTTGAGTTAGGAATTTAACTTTCCCTCCCCTAACCAAAAAAATATAAATATTCCACTTATCTTTGCTCTAAAATCCTAACTTTCTCTAAAAATTGATCATTGACAACAATATTCCCTTGTAATAACTTTGAAAAGACTATAGTAAGGGTCATGGGGGGTGGTTTTAATAGAAGAGAGTCCATGGACTCATTAAGGATCCACCAACACCCTCCTGTTAGAGACATCTTTTCAAACCATGAGTGGTTGGGGTTCTTTAAGAAATTCAAGGGGTTTGATGATGAAATTACTCATGAGTTCGCAATAGGCCTCTAGCCTCAAGGAGAAGATAGTGCTACCACTATTGTTAGAGGGATTGTTATACATTTAAATGTAGAAATTATTAGTAGGGTGACCACATTTCCCCTAGGATTAAGGTGGAGCAAGGACAAGAGAACATCGGCTATCACAGCCAAAAATAACTTCTTCCTTCCTAAAGAGAAACTAATTGAAGATAAAAATGGGGTTAGAAGAGAGAGTCTACCCTACCCATGAGATGAAGTATCCTATCACATTTTGAAATACATATCCTATGAGGGAAGACTTAGTGTTGATTATTCCTATCAGTTTAGGCTAC
The DNA here is from genome assembly GCA_000404065.3 of Pinus taeda. NCBI lineage: Eukaryota > Viridiplantae > Streptophyta > Pinopsida > Pinales > Pinaceae > Pinus > Pinus taeda. The sequence goes on from APFE030978438.1 coordinate 203,264, forward strand.
TCTATGATCTCAGGTTGTAGATGGATTTTCTTATCCCAAGTAGACTAAAATTGCCATGCTTCCTTCTTTAGTACCTAGTATAAATGAGCCAAAGGGTGAGAAAAGTGAAACATTAGTACATTACTTATCATGTGCTCATAAGGCTTATTTTCATGGATTCTCTAGAGAATATCAAAAACCCTATGTCATGGATATATTTTGTGGATATGGATAGGGAAGCTTCCCTTGAAACTCAAGCCCAAGCCTTACTAAAGCATGGTTTTGCATAAGAAGAGGGTAAAGAGGAGAAGGAGGAAGCAAAACAGATTTAAGAGGAAAATGAAGAGTAAAAACCAGAGGAGATAAAAACCCTTAGGGGACCTTCTAGACCTCAAAAGAGAAGGAGACAAGAACAACAAGCAAGCCTTTCAGAAGGTAACATTGAGAAAGAAGTGGTTTCCACCTTGGCAACCTTATGTACACTAGTCAAGGCCAAGGAGAGGCAGTGAAAGAAGATTCCTCTATATTTGAAGAAGAATAGTAGTAGACTCAAGTAAGGGAAGCCTTTACCTTCCTCAATAGCTCCCATCACCATTGAGGGGTCAGCTAGTCACCATGAGGGAGAATTGGAGAAGGATAAGAAACAAATTGAAGAAGTAACCTCCATCAAAGACAATGGAAAACATCCCCAAGCCTCACAAAGGAAGACAAACACTAAGGGATCCAAAATGAGATAGCTACAATAGGAATATGCCATGCTATAGGAAGGAATATAAGTGCTACACAAGGGTAGAAAGTGTTACAGGAAGGGAGAAGTGTTAGAGGAAAGTAGGGAAATGCTACAAGAAAGTGTTGCACATCCACAAGAAGGAATAGGAGGACCATAAGAGCTACTAGAACCTGATCCCAAACCAAATCTTGGGTCTTATTATAAATTTTATGAGGAAGGAAAAATAATCCCCACTAAATTTTTAGTCCCAATCCTTCTCGAGCTAGACAAAGAAAGAAGTAATGGAGGAAAATTGAAAAGTCTAAGGGAGTTGAGGATGTGGGCTTGATGGAAGAGAAAATGAAAAAGATGGGTGAGGAGATGGTTGATTTTAGACTAAGAGAGAGAATCATGAGGAAATAGTTGCAAATAGAAAACAAAAGAATGAAGGAGCAACTACAAGAGAAGGAAGGGTAGCTTGCTACTATGGAAAGCATGGGTATGTAGGCCATCCAATGCAGACACCCCTAAAAATCCTATGCCATGTTCTTCAAAGAACAGTGGCTTCAATTTAAAATCAAGACTTTAACACAATAAGGTTCACTTTCTTTCCAAGAATACAAAAATTTCATTGAATTTTGTCATAGATCTAGTGTGGAGGATAGATCTAGAATGGCATAATTCTATATGCATAATCTCATATTAACTTATATTAACTTTTAGGATTTGAGTTCTCAAATGGGAGAAGTATAATTAATGGCATTAGCCTCTTAGCTAACTCATGAGGAAGAAGGAGATGAAGAGACAAAAAGGGTCATGTCTATGGAAACTGATGAACCCCTATGGATCATAGAAGAATTGAGAACCCCTCACATTTTCATCAAAAACCTGTAGAGTCTCCAAAATGTCTTCAAAATATCATCCACTTTCACCTTTATTGCCACCATTTCACTCACATGTCGCAACTCCATAACCATATAATCTTTCATTAGCCTCCATTTTCATGATTACATGGGGTTACCTTTGTGTTTTCCAAAAGCTAATCATTTCTAGTATTTTAAGTGAATTTATGGTTAAAACTTAGAAAAATGACATATACTTGCTAATACTTAAAACTGGCTTGAGTTTCATGACATGTGTAGGTCAATTGGAAGCTTCCAAGCAACCCTCATGTGGCCTCCAATGCTCAAATTCGAACTCCCTTCAAGATATGGAAGAAGATTTGGATAAAGGTCAAAGAGTATATGTGTCTCATCATTACCTATTTGAGTTGTAACTCTAAGAGGATATGTGTCTCATCATTACCTATTTGAATTATAACTCTATGATATTTTCTAGGGATCTAGGGATAGAATGGTGGACCTCCATTAATGAGGTAGCTTCTTATGTTTTTGTATAAATAGGAGAGCCTTCTCCTTTCAAAGGCATGTGTAAAGTTGGAGATACTCGGGTGTACAAGTTAAGATTACTCATGTTTGAATGGAATTTAGATTTAGCACCATGCTCATGAGTGATGTTCACCTCTTTCTGGTAATGCTTGCATTGGGAGCCTCTTAACTTGCCATCCCTCATGATTTTGGATTGGCCACCTATAATGTGTGAGATTTATTGTTTTTCATAGATTAATATTTATTGCTTTCATAGATTAAGATTTATTGCTTTCATATATTTTCTTGTGTGAGAGGTTAAGAATTATTGTTTTTATTTGCTTTCATATATTTTGTTCTGTGATAGGTTAATAATTATTGTTTTTTCTTTCATTTCATGTCATGTGGTTTTGATTATTCATTTCATAGGATCCTGATTTAATAATGCACACATGATCTCTTAAAGTAGATTTCATTTCATACAATTTCAATTCTACGCATCGTACTATAATTGTATAATAATTTATTTTGAGTTGATTGTTGAATTAGAATAGGTGAATTTGATTTTTCGTTATTTGGTTTCGTAGTTAGATCGATCTAAATTGAAAGTTAATTTCTAGCATATATAGTGCAAGCATGCTTCGCAAGTTTTACAAAACCCCCGAGTTGACAATTAAATGATAGGTAATTAATTTGCCTCAACAAAACCATAGAATAATTTTTAAAGACCAAAAATTGGCACCACTTTACATAGAAAAATAGGAACAAGCCATCTTTCATTTTGAGGACAATTTCAGGCTGCTAGGAACTAAGATTTTGCAAGCTTATCAAAGGAGATGTCACTCCTTACCACATAGCTTAAAAATCAGAGAGTATCATTAAGAGATATTAAGGAATGCCTTGGTGATGACATCGTTGTGTTTGATGGAAAATTCTCTGCTACAGACAAAAGTGAACTACCTAGATCTAGTGGCTTGATCTAGAAACGATAGAGACAAAAAGGCTAATGTTTTCCTTACAAAAATTAAAACATGGAAGAAAGAACTTCCTCGAGTGCACCGTAAGTTCTCCTCTTCTCCCTGCTTCTGAAATTTAGCTCCACCTCCAATTTCTGTAAATGAGAACTACCATATATGAATAACATAGACTAATATCTCTAATAAATGAGTCAAGATGCATTGAAATACATATGCATCAAATAGGCATAAGTATAGGAAAACAAATAATTTTGTATTATTGTAATGTAGAAGAAGATTACAACCCTTTTACAAATCTTGACCATGTAGAGGTCTCCCACTTAACTTGTCCTTCGTTAGCCACAAAGCAAGCCTTCAATCATAACTCAAGGATGGGAATGGATCCTTAGCTAAAAAGAAGAAAAGTCAGGGCATAGATAAGAGTCTCCAAAAGCCAACCAAGACTCTATGGGAGGTAGTGAATTTATCAGGTAAATAGGGTAGTTTTCGTTTTACCAATCTAGGACTTAAATCCATATATGAGGGAGGATGAGCTCTAAGGATAAGAGATAAGACCCCAAGAATAGGATTTCGAGACCTCAATCAATAGTAAATGGTTAAAACCACCTTAGAAGTTTCTAGAAAGAGAAGATTCGATTTTTTTTCCCTAAATTCTAGAACCATAGCACCTAGAGAAAAGGCAACATGTGCTGGTCAGTGGAGTTGCTTATTTACGCAACATACAACCGTACAGGTTGTTAGAAGAGAAATTGTGATGGGTCCAAAGATTAGGTTTTTGAATTGGTTAACCCAAAATATTTGAACTTCTTGGAGAGATAATGCTCAAGGCTTTGCAAAGGGATGATTGCAAGGTGTCAAGGATGTTGATTGATCTGGTTTCCATGCCATTCGAGCAAATTTGACAAAAAGACATGTAACACTTGTATAAAAGAATAGTGCAAAGGTTGAAATTCAACTGGATTGGGCTTAAGTTCATCCCTCCTTTGTTTCAGGGCTACAAAAAAGAAACAAGTAGACAAAAGAGAAACAAGAATAGGTATAGATAGAGAAAAATGCAGGGTTCAACCCTCAAGGGGGAACTCCATCATAGATGCCTTGGGATGTCAGGGATGCCACTAGAGCTATGAATGAAAAACATGATGAGCTCTAGTATAGCAACAAGAATGTTGCAACTCCCAAGGCTACCAACTTTAATTTATCAATCCAAGAATCATATGAACTTAAGAGTTGCCAATGTTGTATGCATAGTAAGCTAACTTCTACTTAAGATGCTCAAAGGTAGTGGACCAATGAAGGGAATACAAAGACCATAAATCTTGATTTTGTAGAAGATAAAGATGTTGCACAAAAGAAAATTTAAATCTACTTGCACGAAATGTAAATGTTGCATGAAATGTAAATGTTACACAAAATGAAATTCTAATTTAATTGCAAGAAATGAAAATGCTTGAAAAGGAAACCCTAACCTATTGCGGAAATAAAACCTAGTATAGATGCATAAAATAAAGAGCATGAAATCAATCTTAAATTATTGCATTCAAAGGTGATGTTGAAAATGCAACAAGAAATTCCTAATTTAATTCTGCCCAAATTAATTAGGAGAAATTCAAATTTCAAATTTAGTAAAATACTTGAAGGTGGTTAACTGAGATGACATGGCCTTGTCACTTAGTTAAATAAATTAATTCGAGTTGGATACTCTTGAGTTATGTTTAGTTATGATTGATTGCTAATTTCTAGGAATTAGGTTCAGGTAATTTGATTTATTATGAGTTTAACTAGTTCTAACTGACTAAGAACTAGTGGAGGGTCCAGTATTGGGGTATAACTTTAGTTGATATTTAGGTTAACTCATCAATCAACCCAAAATAATTGATGCATGTAGATAACTTGAGTTACCTAGTTGAGATTGGAGTTCAAGGGAAGTGTAGTATCAATTGTAAAATTTTATAGGTTGTACAGGTGGTGCATGCAGTCAGAGAAATTCCTAAAGGAATTTCAAAATTCCCAATGAGAAATTTCCCTAACTAATATGGGGATAATTCCCTATTGATCAATAGCACAGTGAAATAGGAGCTTCGTAAGGCATAAAATTGGCTAATTATTGGCCAGGGTCAGTTTCTAAAGAAGTGAGATAGATTATACTAGTGTAGAGGTTGGTCAGGCATGAGAAAGCATTGTATTTGTTCTCTATTTTTTTATTAATGTGATACAGATAGGAAGGGGTTTTAAGCAATTTCTTTTTCCTAGATAAAATTCTGAATATGTGTGTTGAATCTTGTCTAATTTTTATGTTGTGATTTGGCAACTGATTAATTTATTTTCCCTAATGAGTAAAGTAGATTCAAGTCTTTTGTTTTAGAAAATTACATAAGTAGTTTGAATCTAGAAGGAATTTATACATGGTATCAGAGTAGGAATCACAGTAGAGAATGGAATTCAAAGATGTCTTTGCAGGTGGATCGAATTCACAGGATCATTTCTTTAGAGCTAGCAGGATGGCTTTCTATGGACTAAGACTTGAGTATGCCCTTGAGGGTAGCTCAAATTATGTTTCTTTGAAGGACAGGATGGAGGCATTGTTGGAAGATATTGGGATGAAGGAATTCACAGATAATCATATCTTGAAACCTCCAACATCTTATGCTCAAGATCTAGCAGAATGGAAGAAGTGTGTAGAAAAGGCAATGAGGATCATATTGGAGGAAGTCTGAGACCATATTGTCTTGAATCTCCACGCAAAAGAGACTCCATATGCATTGTGGAAAGAATTGATAGATCTACTCCAGAACAGTAATGGCTACAAGAATCTGGAACTTAAGGAAAAGCTTCAAGATGTCAAGGTGAAAAAGGGTGACACAAATCCACAGTACCTCAGCAGATTCACACAATGTCATGATGAACTTGGTCAATTTGGAGTTACTATAGTAGAAGACGATATGGTAAGCCTAGCACTTCTAGGCCTTCCCAAGAGTGGGCACAACTACTAGCATTCGATAAATGGGAGGGAGAAGCTACCAAATTAGGAACGACTGTGGTTAGATTTGGTACAAGAATAGATAAGGCAGAGCACCAGAGATGGAACCTCATCCAAGTGTGATGATGAGGATAATTTTTCACTGGATTGAAAGGAAAACAAGCGGAAAAGGAAGAAATATCAATCCAAAAACATTCCAGTTAGGGTGGAAAGAAGAAAGACTTATCGAAGATCAAGTGTTTTCATTGTCATAAGCTGGGACACTATGCCATGAAGTGTCCACACAATAAAGTTGGAAAGAATCCCTTAGGAGGAGTGGCATGTGAAACTTTGGCTTCCCAATTCAAATTAGACTTCACCCTCATTGCATGCATGGCAAACATAGTGATGGGTAGTGTGTGGTATCTGGGTATTGGGGATTCATTCCATATGACAAGAAAAAAAGAATTTTTTAGTGACTTGGAGGATAAGGATCTCTATATGCACATCGAGATGGGAGATGATGGATGGTATAGTGTAACCGGTATCGGTACAATTACTTTTTAGAGGGAGTTTGACTCCCCTCTCAGGATCAAGGATGTGATGTATGCAGAAGTTTTGAAGAAGAATCTGGTTTCCATAGTGGTATTAGAAGAACATGGCTGCGATGTGATATTCAAGAAATGGAATCATTTCCTATGACACATCTCCACAAGACAAGTGAAGAAGATTGGAGTTCAAGTGAAGAACATCTATAAATTAGATGTTGGAGATTGTGCAACATTGAGCAAAAAATAAAAGAAGGTGTGGAGCCAAGACATCGGTGAATTATGGCATTGAAGATTGGGCCACTTGCACCATAGTGCTTTGAAGATCATGCAGCAGATTTCTACAGGCCTTCCCAAAGGTGCACTAGAGCTGTGAGATACATGCAAAGGGTGCACATTGGGGAAGTACATGAAATATACCTTCAATCATCGGGACAGAAAGGTGTATGCATTCCTCAAACAGATTCACTCAGATGTGTGTGAAACTTTCTCGACAGCCTCCACGTCCAAGCATGGGTATTATGTGATATTTGTAGATGATTTCTCACAGAAGTGCTAGATTTTCTCCATGCAAAGAAAGACCAGAAATTATCCAAATTTGTTGAGTTTAAATAAATTGTTGAGAAAGAGACTAATAGGAAAGTGAAGGCTCTCAATATTGATAACAGTGGAGAATATTTGTCGAATGACTTTAAGAAATTTTGTGCAGAAAAGGCATTTGACAGGAGTTGAAAGTACCCCATAACCCACAACAAAATGGGTTGGCTGATAGGAAGAAAAAAATTATTGTGGGAGCTACACAAGTGATGTTACATGACTAGAGCCTATCTATGCACTTATGGGATGAAGCATGCAATACAGTTGTTTATTTACATAATCAGAGTCCTCACAAGATACTTGGCATGAGTACACTAGAGGAAGCTTTTTTAGGGAAGAAACCAGATGTGTCACACTTCAGGATATTTCAATCATCAATTTACTATCACATTTCCAAGGATGCAAGGAAAAATATAGAGCCTACAACTGAGTTGGGCATATTGTTCGAGTACACAGAAACTCCTCACAACTATCATGTGTACTTGCCATCTCTCAGGATGAATGTGATCATAAGAGAAGTAAAATTTGATGAGAAGGAAATGAAATGTTATCTTGAGAGGAAGATTCAGTTGCATCCTAATTAGGATTTTTAGAATTTAAATGAAGAACCTTGGGAAGTTGAGGAGCAGCCACAAGAAGAGGAGAAGGGAGTGGAGACAACCAGCAAAGAGTGGAGAAAGCCACCCAAGCAGAGACATCCAAAGAAGGAAGGAAGTGAACTAGGGAAGCAGAGAGATTGTTGCATGATGCAAGAGAGAATGTGGGAGCACCCACATCTAGCACAGGCAGAGGAGATCATCGGATTAGTACACCGACTACATGGCTCTCATGAGTGAGCTTGTAGATATTGAGCCATGCTCATTCGAGGAAATAGTGCAAAAATGAGTGTGGGTTGACGCTATGGTAGAGGAATATGATTTCATCGTCAAAACTAGTGTTTGGGAAGTGGTCCCAAGACCAATAAACAAGTTAGTGGTGAGTTTCATATGGATTTACAAGGTAAAGCATGCAGTAGATGGTAGCATCGAGAAACCCAAGGCCATATTTGTGGCCAAGGGGTTCTCATGGGTGGAGGGAATTGACTATGAGGAGACCTTTGCTCCAGTAGCAAGGTACTCATCCATCTAGTCAATTCTAACATTGTCAGTGAAGATTAGGTGGAAGATCCACTAGATGGATGTGAAGACAACATTCCTCAATGGAGTGATTCATTGAACATCCAAAATGATTTAAGACCTTCAACGGAGAGTCGCATGTGTGTAGACTCAAGTGAGAATTGTATTGATCGAAACAAGAACCCCGCGCCTGGTACACCAGGATCGACAACTATCTTACTGAGTTGGGATTTAGCAAAAGTGAAGCAGATGAAAACCTTTACGACGTTGTTGTTGGAGGTAAATTATTGATTATATTATTATATGTTGATGATTTAATTTTGATCAAAGATGTGAAGGAGATCATTCCATGCAAAGAGGATCTTGCAAGGGAACTCGAGATGAAGGACATGGGGCTCATGCATTATTTCCTCAGTTTGAAAGTATGGTAAGGAAATGAGGATTTTTTTTTCTCTTAGGGAAGGTATGCCAAAGCGATATTGAAGAAGTTCCACATGGACACCATGGGTAAGGGACATGTAATAAGTTACTCATGTAATAAAAGTTAATAAAGGAAAAAATAAGACCACGAGTAAGGGACACTTATTCCAAGTTGAATATTGGGTAGGACATCCTAGTGTGGGTGTTCATTTTGGTTTATTATGGCTAAGGAAATTGGCAAAGGTTAAGGCAAAGGAATTAAAAGGAAAAAATGAATTTTTGGCACAATTATTTATGGAAATAAAGGAAAATAGGAGAAAAGAGAGGTGAAAGATCACAGGTTGCATGGAGGAGGAAATTGAAGGAAAATAATGGAAAATTAAGAAAATAGAGGCCTCATTCATAAAAAGGCTTATGAGGATCAGTTGGAGGCTCTTGGCTCAAGCTTTGTTAATGTAACCTTTTTTAAGTTCAAGTTTGGAGCTCTCTCACTATTATCTCTCTCTCACTCTTGGTCACTTAAAGTTTTCTTGGAGCACTCTAGTTGTGGATCAAGGAAGGAAAAGCAAGCAAAAGGAAAGGAAGGAAAGAAAGGATCAAGGAAGAAGAGAAGGATCAAGAAGCTTCAACAAGAATACTTGCAGGTAACCTTTTGCATGTGTGATTCCCTAGCTAGTTTGGACATGCATGGTTTTGCATGTTGGTCTATGGTTCTCCTGTTGTTAGTGGCATGGTTTTGTCGAGTTATGACAGTGGTTTTCCTCCTTCCCTTGCCTTTTTCTGAATGCCATGGTGTTGGGATTTTTATTTTGGTTTTGAGCTTTGGTTTACCAGATGGATTTCAAAATCTAGGGTGGAGGTGATCTCAGAGTTCCATTCCCAATGGTCTAGAAATCCGTTGACCAGTTTTGGTGGGATACACAGTAAAGCTCGAGGGAGAATTCTCGACTTAGCGCCTAGTGATCTAGGTTTGGATTGCAGTAAATCCAGAGAGATTAGTCTCTGTTTAGGACCTAGAGATCCAAGATTGGATTCCAGTAAATCCTCAGACACAAGGAGATGGAAAAAATCCTCAAGGATAATGATGGCTTCTGAATGGCATTCCAAGTTTGGTTCAGTTGTGATTGTAGCACCGGTTTTGGTGTGATCATAGTTTTATGAGGGTGGAGGTGGTTTAACCTCTGGATTCCCTTCTTTTTGGATTGGTTGTTGTATGAGATCTCACATTCATGCTTGGAATATGGCACGAGGGTTATTGGTTGAAAGAGACATTTGGTTTAGCCATCTCTATGGTCAGGTGGTACGTGTAAGTCCTGAACTTGGTCACATTTTCCTATGGTTAATAAAAGCTAAGTTCTCTTACTTTTTCACTGGTTTATATGTGGATTTAATAAATATAATATCTCTCATATTTATATGGTTTTATGTTGGTTATAAGCATGGTTAAATGACTGGTTCATGTTATGGTTATTTCGTGTATTTACTTGTAATTGTTAAATGGATGGATGCAAGACCTAACTGATTATATAATATTTCAATGGAGAAGGAGGTGATCCTTATAGTTATGTTTCATATGTTCTTTCAGTTATTTATGATTTGTCTTGTATCCTAGACCTGTAGGTTGCATTGATTCCAAGTGTTTAACAAAATATCAATCCTGGTTGGGAATGCTCAAGCCTAGTCCTCAAGTTGATTTTTCATTTATCAGTATTTTTATCATGTCTTTGATGGATTCTGAAGGTTGTAGCAAGTTTTGGGTAGAGGCTAGGATTATAGGCTAGGAAAGTGGCTCAAATCACGAGGTCTCTAGCACAGGTATGCTAAGAAAAGTCCATAGTCGCTGGCACATGGGCCTATGAGAGCAACTTTGGGGTATTGGACGCAGCCATAACTATAGCATGAGAGCGACCAAGGGTTGAAAGCATTAAATCATTAGTGGGACTCACAGACAGGATGCATGAGTGGCTTACATTTCTCTTGAGGGTGTTGTTGCTAATGTGGATGAGTTTGTTTAATATGTTTCTTCAGTTCAATTTCCTTAAGGTCACCAAGGAAGTTGAATCCCTTATAGTAGTCTCTCTTGTCACATGTTTACCCCCGCTGGTAGGTTGCTTGGGTTGAACTAGGAGGAGGGGGTGTTACAGAGTGGTATCAGAGCATGGTTGCACTTTCCTTGGGTGAATGTGTTGGTCATGCATGCATGTCAGTTGCATGTGTGTCCCTTACACATGCATTCCATGTGCTTGTTACATTGCATAATTATTGATCATGATTGTAGTAAGGTTGTCATGAGGAAATTGATTTTATTTTTTGGAACACATCATCATGAGTATATGATTGATTACATGATTATATGCAACTTGATTACATCCTTGTATGTTAGGATACATTCTTGCATGTTTAATTACATGTATCAGTGTTGTAGGTTGCTTACAATCATTGATTGCTCATGCTTGGCTACATGTGTTAATGTGTATGTGTAGTTGATTAGGCATTTCTTATGCATGTTGATGGTTACATATGGAAATATGTACAATCGAGTAATGGTTGTTTTCGTGCATGAGGTCATGGTTTGTGAATTTGATAAGGTCATGCATTGATGACTGGACTCTAGCTAGAATGATGGGTATATGATTTGGTACTCATGTGTTGTATGTCTATATGTAGTTTTCATGCATGAATGGCCTTGGTTATAGTTATGCATAAATATTAGGTCAAACATGCCTTGTGAAGTCATGGTATGCAATTTAGGTCATCAAGGTGATATTGGCATGTTATGATATTAATGTGTTGGTTGAGATAGAAAAGGAGATGCAAATCATCATAATGAGGTTGTAGCATTAGAATTTAGGGTAAGAGAAGATCATCATACAGGTATTTAATGTTGGCATGCATGTATGTAAGTTAAGGATCTAAATTTAGAGGGAGATCTAAATCTCCATGAAAACCTCTAAAGGTGGTGTGCTAGAAATGCGAAAAGGAAGGGCACTACAAAAGGGACTGTAAATCTAAAGCTCCTAATAAAGGAAAGGGGTTTGATGATGCTCCTTCTGTAGAGGCAAAAACCACCTCAGATGAAGGTGGAGATGCCTACTTGGCTTCTTCAAGTACACATGTAGATCATGAGGCATGGTTGATTGACTTAGGTGCATCCTTTCACTTCACTCCCCATAGAGAGTGGTTCTGCAAGTATGAGAAATATGATGGTGGTAATGCCTTCTTGGGGGATAACAGGAAGGCCAGAGTCATCGGTGATTGAAAAGTAAAGTTTAGTTGCAAGGTGGAAGGGTTAGAACAGTTCCGGGTGTTCTGCATATTCCTGCATTAGCTAGAAATCTGATTTCTGTAAGCAATCTAGATGATGCAGGTGTAAAAACAATGTTCGAGAACGATACTTACAAGATGGTTTAGGGGGCACTGGTATTGATGCAAGGAGTTTGAATTAGAACTCTCTAGAAGCTGCAAGGTAGCACTGGTGTTGATGGGTGCAAGAGTTCTATGGTTCCCAAAAGTGGAGCAGAAAATCCAGTGGTCTCTGGAGAGAAGACCATGTTGTGGCATCAAAGGCTTGGACATATTGGAGAGAAGGGCCTTCAAATACTTCATGGTAAATGTGTGGTATAAGGTATGAGTAATAGCTCTCTAGATTTTGATTTCTCTGAAAATTGTGTATATGGGAAGCAGAATTGCGTGAGTTTCCCTCTGGTGGTAAGAAGGCGAAACAGATATTAGAGCTTGTGCACAGTGATGTGTTTGGACCTATGAAGGTTCCATCACTAGGTAAGTCTATGTACTATGTATCATTTATAGATGACTTCTCAAGGAATACATGGATATATTTCCTTAAGAAGAAATCTGAAGTCTTTGACAAGTTTAAAGAATTTAAGGCTATGGTGGAAAACCAGATAGAGAAGAAGGTAAAGGTGCTGAGGATAGATAACAATGGAGAGTTTTGTAGTAAGGAATATGAATATTTATGTAATAAGTGTGGCATATCACAACAAAAGACTACTCCATATACACCTAAAAAAAATGGAGTTGCAGAAAGAATGAATAATACATTGATGGAAAGGGCAAGAAGCATGCTCAGTGGTGCTAGGTTAGGACAACAATTCTGGGCAGAGGCAGTGGAGACAGCATGCTACCTGGTCAATAGATCACTTTCATTAGCGTTGGAGGATAAGACTCCACAAGAGGTATGGATTGGTAAGAAACCCTCTCTTTCACATCTAAGGGTATTTGGATGTGATGCATATGTACATGTTCCAAAGGAGAAATGA
>APFE030978438.1:246130-283266 GCA_000404065.3 Pinus taeda
AAACTGCTAAAAATAGTAAATTGTGCTACAATTTAGGAAACTGAAAAAGCTGAAAGAGACAATTGTGGGGGTCCAAATGGGATAGGTGGGTGGCCACCAACATCCACCTGGATCAGTATGTACCTGGTAACTCCAAGAATTAGAGTGTGTAATGTAAGCATGATAAGGCATATGTACCCCCATAAAGTTTGTGGTAATCTTAAAACCACTTTGTATTTGTATGGTTTGTAACCACGTGCAAGAGTGAAGTGGATAGGTATTCAGGTAGGTATGGTGTATGGTCAGATGACAAAACCCTTGGCATGGTTGAGGGTGAGCCGAGAAAACCCTGGGCCTAGTTAAGTTGGGTTTCTGTTGAGCCTTGGTGGCTAAATTGAGTGCCTTGGTGGCATAGTTGAGCCTTTGTGGCTGTGTTGAGCCTTTGTCGTTGAATTGAGTGCCTTGGTGGCAGAATTGAGCCTCTATGGTTATATTGAGGCTTTGTGGCTGAATTGAGTGCCTTGGTGGTTGAGTTGAGCCTTGGTGGTTGTGTTGAGCCTTAGTGGCTAAGTTGAGCCTTAGTAAATGAGAGCCCTTGTTGGCATGGTTGAGGGTAATCTAATAAAACCCAGATCATGGTTATGGGTAATCCAAGAAAACCCATGATGATAATGGAGGGGAATTTGTAGGTACGTGTACATGTACGTAGTTGTAATAATTGACAGAACCATGTATATGAAGGGCATACTAACAGACTTGTGGTTGCAGCAATTGGCACCCATGCATTCTAGTGGATAGTTTCTCCTTTATATGGACGTCGACATATTCTTTTGTTATGTTTGAATACAACAAGAATTTTCATATTGAGATCGAGACTAGTCATTAAGAGGGTGACTTGGAAATTGTAATTCCTGCTTGTCTTAGTTATGATTCTTTCTATCTAGAGGATTCTATTCTTATTCCTTAGGGTTGTTATATCTACATGCTCCTAGATTGTTGTGTGGTGAGATATTCTCTCAACCAAGTGATTGTGTGTCCAAGATAGTTTACCTATCTTGAGACAACACTAAATGTATTTATATGTAATCTTATTTGATGTGAATAGACAATATAGTGTGTATGCTCAAAATTTAAGCGAATCTTGATGAAATCAGCGTTTTTGACAGGGTAACCATTTGTTTTGCCAAAACCTTTACATAAAAATGTCATAATGTAAAATATCAATAGTATTTGCTTGAGAACTTGGAAAGCATTTAATGTTCCGAATGGTGTATTAACTATTACATCTTTGGAAATCGATTATGTAAATATACTATCACTTTATAGAATTAATTACCATAGTTTTAGTCTTTTTAAGTGAATGGCATAGTTTAATTTTTTTATGTTTGGGTTATATATATATGTGTGTGCGGACCGGGGAGTGGGGTTTAAAATTTAGTAGGAAATGATTAAAATCACATATTTAAGTTGTTAAAATGGTTTATATATTGGCAAGTATAGAAAATGGAGCTCTACAATATCTAGTAAAAATAAAGATTTTTTAAATTCGAAAAGTGTATTGGATTTGTACAAATAAAAATTAAACAATGTGATTTTTAGAAGTATTCTCCAATATATACTCAAATTAACTTGTTTAAAAACTTATTAATACTAACAACTTTTATAATATAGAATCTTTAACCTTCCTCTGACATAAAATCACCTACTTATTTTAAGAAATCCACTGTTAATAATCACAAACATTTAAATTCAAACCTTTCACCTAATTATAAATTATTAAATTTTGAATAAATTTATCTACTAAATTCTCACAACAATGTGCAACCAATGTAATTTCACTGATACCTATGCTGAATTCTGAATAAAACAAAAAACGTCAAACTAAGTTCCCCATGAAAATAATAGAGTTAGCTTTTAGTTTTCATTCTTCGGACTCTATGCAAGTGTTAATTACACGGACATAAACATTAAAATTCATACTTCTCATGTGCATTATTTTGCCTCATGGATTTTCCTATTCCTTAAAGTGTGGTGTGGATTTTTCCATTTCCTAGAGTGAAGAGAAAACAATCTAACAGATGTGAAATCATATATACACATGTTGGAGTGTTATATATATGTTTGAAATATTTATGACATATACACATGTTGGAGTGTTATATATATGTTAGAAATATTTACGGGAAAGCATTAATTAATATTTATTATTTTGTTTTTGAATTGTTTTCAAATTGTATTTAGTGAGATTTTTTGGATGTTTTTGTTGTGGGTTTTCAGATCTAATTTCTCTAAAATCTAGCAAGAATTTATTAAAGTCACAAATTTGATGGGTAACCCCTGCCCAATCGAAATGGACTAAGGGTTTTTCATGGTGTTGAATCCATATAAAATCAAAAAACAAGTTTACATATTAATGAGAGAATCATTAACTATTATTGCATCATATATAATTATTTATAAAATATTATTTATGGACAATTGTTTATAAAATATTGTTTATGAAAAAGTTGCATATATGTGAAAACATAAATCCACTTAAATTGAGGAAGCAAATTGTTTAAGAAAACTCTATAGCTAAAATCCTTTAACAATATCCAATAAGAATACTCTATGCTATAGAGGGGTCAGTAACTCAATGATAACGGATGGATTTAACGATTGTATATAACATTATCAAAATTCATCAATCCATAAAGTTTGACTCTAGTAATTCCTCCTCTCAAGCACCAGGCAACCAAGAATATTAAGACATGAGCAGATTTCAGTCATACAATACAGTAGGTAAGAACTTCTCACGTGTGAAATGTAGTGCGTGCAATTTTTTGGCTTCAATTTTTAACAACTGCTGCAAGCCTAGGGCTAGTGGCTATTTTCAAGGTTCACCTTCTCCTCAAATTGTAGTGGCGGGAAAAACCAAGTTTAAGATAATTAAATAAACAACTCAAGATTGTCCAATAATTGTTCTAAATCTAATAAGGTCTGAAGCAACCAAATCTTTGATTTAGGACTTGAGCCACACTGAAATTCCTTCGATAATTGTTTTTATTGTAACAAACACTCATACGTTATCATGTTGCGTATCTATATGGTTCTTAAAGTTACATAGCATATATGAAGAACTAAATTCTAATAAAATGTGGTTATTGTATTATCCAAATAAAAGAAATATGCAAAGGCAATAGATGATTAAGATTTTAAATTTTAATCATTTAAGGATTGAACATAGTATATTAATTTATTAACATTGGACATTTTTAAAGATGGTCTCAATAAGTCCACCAGGAAACCTTGTATGTATTTCTCACTATTAATTAATAGAGTAGTAAGACCAAAATTGTAAGAATTGTAATTTCAACAAAATCATCAAAGTGTCTATGAAAAAATCATAACAAAAGGAGATAACATAGGCCCTCTAGCTATAGTCAATCAGAAGAGTTTTTTGGTGCAATATCCACCACACTTGATCATGGAGGAGCAGAGGACTTAGCATTAGACAGAGTGTGATGCTCGATTTGGACTAGCTAGGTGTCCACCCTCTCCATATGGAATCCAATGTTTCACTACTCACATTTCACATAAACAAGGCATGCAAAGATACTATATTGATCTACTTTCCCTCTCCACCAATATTCTTCCTATCAAGGTTTTAATTTTGGAGTATAAGAATAATTCCTCGATATACTACTTCCTACTACCCAGTGTGACCAAGATCTGTGATCAATTTCCCAAATTCCTCCAAATGTTTTGAATCAGATATTACATGTCAGTATCTGGCCGCCATGTCTTCTAAATTTTGCATCTCATTACAAATGTGATGCAGAAGCATCTGGGCACCCTTAATCAAAAGTCAAAGTCAGAGCCATGGAGAAGGAGACGTGGACAATCATGTAAACCGGGAGCAAATTTTTGTTAAAAACTAGGTAATTTGATGGAATAGATAAGTCTCGAGAATACTTAATTTAATGTAATTATCTGCCATGTATGTGAATAGAGAGATTTAGGAAATTTGTGAGAGGAAACTGTGGATCTAAGATGATCCACACTTATATAATTTCCTATGTAAAGAGAGTCTATATTGTGAGATAGATGGAGCATAGACAAAGAGATAGGATACAATGTAGTTGAAAGAGAATTTGTGACTAAGGCTGAAATGCCTTAGATTGTAACTGACTCTATATATAATTAAATTATATGTGTTATGTGGATTTCTGTATGCATGTGTACAATTTACATATATATTCTTTATTGTGAGTTAAATTTCGTGTTACAAGATTGTCGATCGACCATAGATCACTATAAGGATCGATGACAATCCAACATTAATACGATATAGATGTGTGAGGGATTAAACAGAGAGTGGCAGAGTTAATTTGCGTTATAACACAAATTCCATCATAAGCGAACAAGTGCAAAGGGAGCCGTCGGATCAGTTAGATCGACAGATATTAATGGTGGAAGAAGAACGGAAGAGGAATAGATCTAGATCGTCAGATCAACAGATCTGTTAGATTGACGGTGATCAGCAATTGCAGGGGTAGGAGAGTACAGATTTCTTGATCATGGTTGAAGCCCCGCACTCACTCCTAGCCGTCAATCTCATATTCAAACTCTTAGTTCACAATCATTTGTGGGATTTAAGCTTGTTTTAATCCATGTGCTAGTTGAAGTCCCACAAACCGTAGATTTGATGGCCTCTTATATCCAACGAATATTGGGTCATAGAGTGATCAAACTTTAATTTCAAAATAGGACCCGAAAATTTATAGATAAAGGATTTATATTCCTTATCGACTCTGTAAGGGCAGGTAAATGTCATTCAAGATCCCTGTCTAATATCGTTGCTGACCGTTGGATCAAGTTTTGATCGAATGGTGGAGGATCGCCGATTAGTTTGTTGATCAAGTGAACCAACAACGTCAGATTAAATGATGAGATCAACAACGGAGATTGAAGCCGATAAGGCTTGGGCTTGAGTGGACGCGAGAAGTTTATGGATGCAAGTTTATTTTATTTGGTGTTCGGTCTTGTGTGTTCAAAGTGGGACCGGCGTTCGTTGTCGGGTTTCATTGTATTCCGTCGTTTGGTGATTGGTCGGGTTTTTGTTTAAACCCACCAATGTAAAGGATTTTGATTTGTATAGGTGGGCCATAGCCCACAGGTTCACGTATTAATTATGTAAAATGATAGCTAAATTTGCTTTAGGCAGTTTTCCTTTTCAACAAGTGGTGTCAGAGCAAGGAAAGGTTTCCTGTGAGAAGAAAGAATATTTTGTGTGCAAAAGGAGGAGTTACAGTTATGTTGAAGATGGTGAGTTTGTGATCTTTATTTAGCGAAGGTGAGAAGAATGCAGCAGCCTAGAGCATGAATGGTTGCAAGGAGAGAGAACCAAAGAGATGCCAAAAGACTAAGCTTGAGGAGAGAAGCTTTGTGAGGTATCGTGTAGCAGAGAAGACTGTTACTGCAGAGGTTTTGTTGTAGCTCACTGAAAAGATCATGAAGGCAGTTCCATTGAGGAGGTGGGTAGAATTTCTATGGGCTTAAGGAGAATCATATGAACAGGAGGTCATAAATTTTTGTGCCTTAGGAGTCTAAAGCAGGAGCATCCAAGCAACCTTAATCAAAAGTCAAATTTAGAGCTATGGAGAAGGAGACGTGGACAATCATGTAAACGGGGAGCAAATTTCTGTTAAAAACGAGCTAATTTGATGGAATTGATAAGTCTAGAGAACACTTAATTCAATGTAATTATCTACCATGTATGCGAATAGAGAGCTTTAGGCGATTTGTGAGAGGAAATAGTGGATTTGAGATGATCCATGCTTATGTAATTTCCTATGTAAAGAGAGTTTGTATTGTGAGATAAATGGAGTATAGACAGAGAGATAAGATACAATGTAGTTGAAGGAGAATTTGTGACTAAGGTTGAAATTCCTTAGACTGTAACCGACTTTTTATATAATTAAAATATATGAGTTATGTGGATTTCTCTATGCCTGTGTAAAATTTACATATATATTCTTTACTGTGAGTTAAATTCTATGTTACCATATTGTCGATCGACCATCGATCACTATGAGGATCGATGGTGATCCAGCGTTAATACAATATACGTGTGTGACGGCTTAAACATAGAGTGGCAGAGTTAATTTGTGTTATAACGCAAATTCCACCATAAGTGAACAAGCGCAGAGGGAGTTGTCGGATTGCTTAGATCGATGGATATTAATGGCACAAGAAGAATGGCGGAAGAATAGATCTGAATCGTCAGATCAATAGATTTGTTAGATCGACGGTGATCAGCAACTGCAGGGGTAGGAGAGTACAAATTTCTTGATCGTGGCTGAATCCCCGGCCTCTTAAGCATGTTGGTTGTCTTAGTTTCGAATTTGAGGGCCTTGACCACCGCCTCCCATGACTCTCCTACTCCTCATACATTGTTTCTACATGATGGCTAGCCAAATGGGGTGTATCTTAATGAAAGTACAAACATTGTTGTGAATTGAAGAACAACAAATAAAGCATTGCAAAGCTCTAATATTAGGATCTGAGATGGGACCTTCATAATTAAGACCACAACGATAATCAACCAACTCTGAAATGACCTTGTAACAAAACCAAAAATCCAAAATAAAAGAACACTTGAATTTCCAATTCACATTGCACTTGAGACTACATGGCCAAATTCTTAGCTCGGTGATCTCAAATGAATTCTCATGATCAAAACTCAAGACAAAGTAATAATTTGCTACAATATTCCATAACAAATGAGCTAAATCAAAGTGAGGCCCTCTCCTAGACCCAAAAAATAGCACACTAACATCGTAATTATCATCGTTCGAATTGAAAGCCTAGACTATGGCCTAACTTATAATTTCATCAATAGAATTAGCGTACCAACATACAAGACAATTGTTGAACCAAGACACATTCACAAATATGTAAAGCCCCACAAGGATAGAGCCACTAATGGAGCAATACCACCTTACAATACTACAGGAAAATACCTTGGAAAAAAGCCAATTGATATAATCATTCCTAAAAATAAGACGATGTCTATCAAACCATTTATAGACCCAACTACAAATTTTGATGGCCTAAAAAGGATAAGACCAACCACACAACAAATCCTCACAATAAAACTCTCGATAGACACCGAGGGAATGATCAAAGAAGAGTGAAACCCCTCTGAGACCCAAATTCTAAACCAGCTGAACCCTAGGTAGCACCTTTCGAGTGGTAAATTCAAGCAATAAGTAAATTTATATTGATAGAACTAGCAACAAACGTCCTCTGAGCAAGTCTAATTTTAACCCACAAAAATTTTGTATAGCTAAATAGCTGAACAACTATTAGAATTTCCATGTAAAGGATGAGGCAAAACTTCTAATTGTAGGTAGTTCTGATTGGCCGATAAATTGAAGAAACTAAGAACAATTGTAATCTCCTAATGATGAGATTTGACTGAAAATCATGGCTTCACCCTCAGACTGATGTCCATATTCCACCATGTATATGTTCGTGCATGTTCACAACACTCCCACCCAGCCTACTACTTCGAGGTTCTAGGGAAAAACCAATAGTCTACCAGTAAAGGTGGGGCGCCAAGGAACTCCCTTATCAACAGTCCCTTGAAAGTAGAATTTAGCATCTCTAAAAAGTTTCTAGATCAATTTGTTTCACATAGGTACACCACCCCTAAACTGAATGGTCAACATAATAATAGTTATTAAATTAGCAAGCACAAATACCTATACCACCACCATTTTCATATCACACCCGATAAAGGAGAATTTTAATCATCAAATTTAATAAAAAATAAAAAGATAAATTATTTATAAATTATTATTAGTTATGAAAAAATATTATAGGATTTTATAATTATATAATAGTTAAAATAGTTAAGCATTTAAAATTATATAAGACAATTTAAAACTTAATAATAATATTTATTAATATTATTTTTAATAACATACAATAAATTTAAAAATATATTAAATAAATAATGTTCCATGAAAGAATAGAACTCCATAACATAAGATATTTACCAAAAAAAATTAAAGTGGCGTAATAATAATAATTATAAAATTGTAATGAAAGATAAAAAAATTAAATAAAAAGTCATTTTATATTAATGTGGCACATTGATAAAATTAGATTTAAGAGAAGTTATAATTCAATAGCAAAAGAATTATATTTAAAATAAAATTTAATATCATCACATATTAACATATTATATTTATAAATTTCATTTAGAAAGTTAGGGAAATAATTATATTTCAGAATAAGTGTCAATATTATCATGTAGGAATATAATATATTTATAAAATTTACGTAGTCAGATATAGTTAGCATATGCTAATTACATGCAACTTTGATTATTATAGGTAATTAATTATGGTTAACCATACTCAAATATAGTTAAACATAATTAATTATAATTAAATATTATGAATCATAATAAACCATTATCAAATATGTTAATTATTATTTACTAATATAACTAACATGTTATTAAGGGGTAAACATGTGGAAGAGGGGATTATATTCCAAAATAAAAGACAACATTATCATGTATGAATATAATATATTTAAAAAGTCTATATAGATATGGTTAATGATAGTTACATATAATCAATTATGGGCAAGTCATTGTTAAATATACTTAAATATGGTGAACATTGATCAATTTTGGTTAACCATACTCAAGTATCTTCATCCATACTAAAATATGAACAAACATAAATAACCATAGTTAAATATAATGAACCATAATAAACCATGGCAAAAAATGTTATTAAAGAATAAACATGTCCCAAGGAAGAAGCTTTGGAAGAGATACTAAGAGATAAATGTTCCTCTTTAGTTGAGTACTATTGTGACAAGGTCGTATGCAAATATTATTTTGAAGTTTAGAACCATTGAGGGTTAGTTAGAAGAAATTAAGTCCAACATTAGAGTCAAGAAAGGATGTTTCTTATCCCTTAACATTTTTGTCATATACATTTATAGGTTAGAAGAGTGTTTTAAATAGGAAGTAGGTTGTGTTGCCCCAACTAATCCAACTCTCACTCTTATAGCGATCACTTTTCTTCTCTATGTGCTCTTTTTCTTGTTCATGATATTGTATATTGTTTTTTTGGCCCAGCTCTCACTAGTATAGTTTTCACTCTTCTTCTTATTTATTGTGGTCATATCTTCTTTGTGTTGATGATATTGTATATTGTTCCTTTCTATCCAATTCTCACTAGTGTAGTCATCACCCTTCTTTATTCTAGTGATATTGATCTTGGCAAACAATTAATACATATAACTAAATCTAAGAAAGTCATAAATGATACTTGTTATAGACATATTTGGGAACTGCAACTCCAATCTTATATGTTGATAAAACTAGGTCTTTTTAACCCCTAAAAGTGTTGTTTCATACCCTAAAGGATCATAGTCAACTGATTACATCATTCCCCAGAAGTTCCACTTGAAAAACCACTCAGAACTAGCCAAAACTGGACCATACTAACTGCTCCACTGTCAAGGTGCGATGCATACTAACTCCTACACTAGCCAGGTATGATGCATACTGAAGAGACCTTCTGTGGGGTGCAATGAGAGAGAATGGACAAATGTCTGAGATAGTTTGCTAAGTGGATACTCATGGAATCTTCTAAACTTCTCCTATGACACTTACCTCTCTGAATTCACCCAAGGATGAGTAAGAGATCCAAGAAATCTCCAAGTGGAACGAAGAACTACAAGTGGAATGACACTAATAAAAAACTCAGAGATGACTCACACCCTTGCAGAAATCTATAAATGGATCCCTCATTTGAGAGATCTAGAGGCTGGAATTTTGTAATTTGTAAGGAAGTGATGATAGTTTGTCTTTGAGAGGGAACATTGTATTGTTGGGTGATCTTTCTTTTCATGAGGTGAAGAGGGCTTTGATGCTGGGAGGATGATGCTGGATCAGAAAACTGGGTTGTAATCCTCTCTTCTCTTATTAATAATGTTCTTTGAGTTTTCGTCCATACAATCGTGTACTTGTGAATCTTGTTATTTGTGAATATCATTGTATGTTCAATGTATTTCTAATTCTGCATTGTTTATGATATAATAGATTGAGATGCTTTTATGGTGTTTTGTCACTTTGTTTCTATAGATATTCTCTAAGCAGGACAAGTAGGAGAGGAATTGCAAGCTCTATCAAGGGGAGAGAAATCAAGCAAGGAGTCAAACGAAAGATCCAAGTTGGCCCCTTTGCTTCTCTCTTAACTATCATACATAAAGGAAATCACAAATTGCTTTGATTGTTTGTTTCTAAGATGGATGCCAATCCTAGTGGGACTAGCATATCAAAAATACACTAGTTTCCCTGGAAACAAAATGGTGACTCCACTAGGGATGGAACCCAGAATCTCTGGTTTCATAGACTAGACCCTTATCCATTGGGTTATGGAGCCTTATCCTGAAGGTAAAATTATAGAACAAGCATATGTTATCCTCTTCAAGCTTGACAAAAATAAAGAGGTACTGGTCAGCAATGACTGGGGAAAATGGAAGAAAAATTAAAGAAATTTATTGGTAACAGGTTTCTCTTGAACATGACACTTTCACTCCATCACCATGATTGAGTTAGGTTGGGTTATTCTGTTCACCAGTCATATCACTGTTGGTCCGCTGTACCACCCATCTTTTTGGGTTAATGCTACCAATCCATCTCAGTGTCTTCGATATGTTCAAGAAAGTCATTAAGAGAATTCACCATCTAGCTAATGCCTCATCCACTGCAATACCTTCACCCTCCATTTTTCATGACCACCATTCCTGAACCTTGTATCATCAGATCGTTTTCACCTCCAGAAAATCATTTTCTTAGTTTCGTGTCATTGATGTGGGATACATTAAGGCCCTCCTACAATGGGTCACTTCTTGTTGACATCAGCTGATTATCCAAGAACTTGACTTAGAAACAACCCTTTCAGTACCTTGAAGCTTGCATGCCTCAATGGTAAGTTTCTCACTTCTAGCAACAGGGCTACATCAATGGCCTTTGACCGAGAGATTTTGCGTGGTGTTCGACATTGAATCATATATTCACACCACGTAAATTGTACTGTAGTACCTTGAGGGTCATTATCATTATCGGTGATTCTCTCGTGCCTATTAAAAGCTTATATTATTGGCTGGTAATCAAGTGATTTCTTTCCATGTTCAACTTCAGGCCATATTTTCACATGGATCGACTTGTACATCAAGCAAAGATTGAATGAGTTTTGAAGACCCCGGATATAGTTTCATCCATCCGGGCTGCGATATATTCAGGAATAAAAAGACATCAAATGTACATAGAAGCTGCATAGATGATCATCCAAGCTAAGGGATGATGACTCTACACATAAAGAATCACTAGTCTACAACTGCAGACGATCATATGTTCTATGTACATGAAAATAAGTTTATAAAGCTGAGCATGCAATGCTCACCTCAGCTAGATCATGGAAAATTATGTTGTGATGATGTATTGTATTGTATCTTATATAGGTCACCTTCCAGTTTGAATACCTCGGATCCTCATGATAAAGCATTTCACTCGACATCTAAATATTTACGACTTCATGCTTTAGGGGGCAACTGTTATAGACATATTTGGGCACTACAACCCCAATATTATATGTCGATAAACCAAGGGCTCTGTAACCCCTAAAAGTGTTGTTTTATACCCTAAAGGATCATAGTCAACTGATTACATCATTCCCGAGAAGTTCCAACTAAAAAACCACTCAAAACTGGACAAAACTGGGCCATACTGACTACTCCACTGTCAAGGTGTGATGCATACTGACTCCTACACTAGCCAAGTGCGATGCATACTAAAGAGGCCTTCTGTGTGGTGCAATGAGTGAGAATGGACAAATGTTTGAGACAGTTTACTAAGTGGATACTCATGGAATCTTCTAGAAACTTCTACTATGACACTTGCCTCTCGGAATTCGCCCAGGGATGAGTAAGAGATCTAAGAATCTCCAAGTGGAACCAAGAACTACAAGTGGAATGACACTAGTAAAAAACCCAGAGATGACTCACACCCTTGCAGACATCTATAAATGGATCCCTCATCTGAGAGATCTGGAGGCTAGAATTTTGTAATTTGTAAGGAAGTGCTGATAGTTTGTCTTTGAGAGGGAACATTGTATTTTTGGGTGATCTTGCTTTTCATGAGGAAAAGAGGGATTTGATGCTGGAAGGATGATGCTGGATCAGATAGCTGGGTTGTAATCCTCTCTTCTATTATTAATAAAGTTCTTTGAGTTTTCTTCCATACAATTGTGTACTTGTGAATCTTTTTATTTGTGAATACCATTGTATGTTCAATGTATTTCTAATTATGCATTGTTTATGATATAATAGATCGAGATGCTTTGATGGTGTTTTGTCACTTTGTTTCTACAAGTATTCTAAGTGGGACAAGTAGGATAGGACTTGCAAGCTCTACCAAGGGGAGAGAAATCAAGCAAGGAGTCAAATGGAATATCTAGGTTGGCCCCTTTGCTTCTCTCTTATCTATCATACATAAAGGAAATCACAAAATGCTTTGATTGTTTATTTCTAGGATAACTGCCAATCGTAGCGGGACTAGAATATTGAAAAGACACTAGTTTTCCCGGAAACAATACCTTTATATATGGAAAGGAGTAAACTTCTTCTTACAATATCTCAAAATTGAGAAAATTATTAATGTGTGGTGAAAAGCTTATTATGAACTTCAAAACAATTATAATCTTTGGATATTGGATAAAAAAAAAAAAAATCTTCTTTGATAAACTTGTTATTTTTATTATTTTATATGGATGCTAGGTTTTGAGATGCAATATATGTAGAAATAGAAAAGCAATTTATAATTTATAAACTCCAAATTAAATTAAAATTATGATGTTCGTGTGCGTGTGTGTGTATACAAATACACACACACACACACACACAAATATATATAACAATGTTCCTAACCATGGGGATCCACTCTCAGTTTTCTTTATATGAAAACATGGTTTTTTATAATATCATGGACCAATATTATGGCTTATCAATGCCACATGCCCAAAAAAGAATAACTCATTTAATAGCATACTTGTTCATATGAATTTTTTTTCAATTAATCAATTTAATTAAACAGGAAAAATGGATACCCCTGATGGGCATGTTATTGTTGATGCGACGGGAAGGTTAGCGATTATGACCACCACTTCCAACATGTATTGTGCATTAAAATCACGGAGGCGCACAGTAGCAGCGTGTTCAAAGTCGCATGTAGGCCTATAGTTGGTGTCTCTAAATGGGTGACATAAGGGAGGTTTTAGGCTTTGTAGGAGAAGGTGGGAGTGGATGTAAGGGTTGGCCCTTAACCTCCATTTACTAGATATTTGTTTTCTCTATGAATATATGTTCTATGGAGAGTGTGATATTGGTTTTCAAGAATGATAATATGTTGTATCAAAGCTTCAATGGCACTTGAGATTACAAAAGATTCTGAGGGTTCGATTTCAGCGTTGGGTTGGTGAGGGTGCTAAATTTATTACCTTATGTAAATTTTCAGTTACTGACTTTGTGGGTCTTTCAAAAAATTGTTTTAGTTTGCTAGTCTGTTATCGTTTAGTTCTTGGATGACTTTAAAGATCAACGAGAAATTCTAGTTCCCGAGGGTATTTCCTTTTAGGGTTTGAGTCTTTGGGGTGCCCTTGACTTATGAGTTTTAGGTATTTTTTGGTGAATTCCATCATAATTAAGTTAGGTTACCTCATAGTTAGCTGCACAGATTTGTTTGTGTATTGTCTCTAAGGTCTTGTGCTCTTTTTGCGCATTCTTGGTCTTTTGTAGATAAAGAGTTCAGATTTTCCACAGTAGTATTCCCAATTTTTCAATGTTTCAAATCCCAAAAAAAATCCATTATCAAGAAAATGCTTGAAGAAAGATAAGCTAATGCATAAAAATAAATAATAAAAAACACAAAAAAAAATTCAAAAATGTTCGGCTTAGAAACCATAAAAATATAAAAACTAAACTAATATGATTATGTATAATAATCTAATCATTAATGAATATAGATTAATAAATGGAAAAATTTCATAAATATTAATTTATGATAATTATATTAATTATATATAATAATGTAATAAATGCTACAAATCTAATTATATTAAAACATGTAATATGATAATTATTATTTTAATTTACATATAACTAATAAATATAATTAAATTTATGTTACATATATTAATTATATTAAAATTAATCAATATTAATCATATTAAGTATTAATGTAATTAACGTTTTATAAATTAAGGAACCTATGTTCTTTAAATTAATATATTAAATAATAATGAAATTAATCTTCTTAATGATATAATGAGATAAATATTATATTATACTTTAAATCATATTATATGCTAACTTTTAATATTATTATAAGTAAAATATTATATGAACTCAAGTTAAGGATAGAGATTGATATTTGAGATGTTATATCTAAAAAGAGTTGGTAGAACCAATCTGTATGATAAGAGGAAACTAATTTTTGTTGATCTCAATGCCACCATCTTTATTAAGATTATGTAGATTTTTCATTATCTTAAGGGTCTCCCTAATTTTACTTTTCTGATAGTGGTCTTCTCTAGCGATGATTCTATAATTTCTAAGCAAATGTGATGCTTACTTTTTGAGGAGTGATATGAAATTAAAAACTTGAAGGTTTCTTGAAAAAGTTTGCAAGCCAGTTTATGTGTTATGGGCAATGGATCAATTTGCAAAATTACATAAACTAGTATTTTTATTTATTTTTTGTAGAAATAATAAGAGAAAAATAAACAATATGCAACATCACAAAATCAACAATTTGATGACGAAGCTCACCCTTCCTGGTCTACATCTTCAGATATAGCTTCCAATGTTGGCCATTTCTATTATATGCCCAAAATGTATGTTACATCAACATACAATACTCAAATCACAAAAATAGTGTTGCCATTATGTCTAAAACACAAAAAACCCCTGAAAAATGACGAAGGTAGGTATCTTTCTCCATTTGTGTGTTATATGTCTTGAAAAATGACCAAAATTGCTAGTCGGGAAACGAAATTGGTCTATTGGTAGACGGCCAAGACATAAATTTGCATGGGAATGAAGGAAATCCCATGAAAAAAGGTGAAAATTATCGTCATTTAAAACACACCAATGAGGCCTTAAGTGCCTATTTTTAAGACTTGTTTTAGGTCATATGGTGGCCAATATGGCTAGGGGTTGGGTGCGCAGGATGCCACACGCACGCCCTCACTAGAATCTCTGCCAATGGTCATATTAGCGGCCCTGTGGCCTAGGGTTGGGCCATGCACCCACCCCTCTAGCTCTAACACCCCTATTATCGGTGACATGGGTTCATCATGGGACTCAAGGTTAGGGCTCACCACTTGGGCCCTCCCCTTCTACCATGCCTATGGTTGTGTGTTTTAAATGTGATCAGGAGCCCGAATAACTGTCTGCCCCCTCTTCCTTCGTTTCATGTCATGTAGAATTTCATTTTACTAGGGGTTGGACCACATTCCCCAACCCCTCCCCAACTGCTGTAACATTTGGATTTCAAATAAAATTTGCAAACATATATTTAATAAGTCTCATATGTGGTTCAATGGTGGAGCATTGTAGTTGTAACCAACATGTCATGGGGTTGAATTTGGCGAAGGCCTGTTAGTTGACCCATTAAATTTTTAGCATGGATCTTGAGGGCCAAGTGGTGCCCTCCCATTCCGCCATGTGGCACCTCAAAATTTGCCCACATCAAAATCCAACAACTAATCACAAACTACCAACTTACCCTGTACAACCATGCCACATGTCATCATGTGATTGAAATCTACTACACATTGTATCTCCAGAGTCAGATTTTGATGCCAATGCCACGTCACCATACGATATACCCAGTCAACCCTACATGTTCACCTTTTTTTTGTCATGTTAGGCCTCTATACCAATAGGTGTCATATGTCATGATTGACTTGATGAGCTTTGTAATATGTTCATACTTTTTATTGTTGCAAAGGTTTTCCATATTTTCTAAAATCAAAAAATTTAAAAAATGTAAAGAGGGTATACCCTAAAGGAAAAAATCAAAATGTAAAATAATAAAGATGGTCGAAAAAATGAAAGAAAATGAACCCCAAACAAAAAGGACCAGGAAAGTGTGCAAGTCTAAATACCACTACTTTTTCATTTTGTGCAATAAACAATCGTCTGTAGCTTGTCACTTATGCCACAATTTTTGAAGAGTCAAATTTTTTAAGCTTGGCTCATTCATCTTTCAATTTCATGTTGTAGAAATAAAGAATAAATATCTGATCAGACAGTGTAATCTTGGCAGATAAGTAGATAGGTAGAGTAAATAGAAAGGAGCTCAACAGTTTAATCTGAGCTATTGGATGTAATAAGTTTAGACTTAGATAGAAATCATTATGTAAAAGAAAAGGAATTTGAAGAGGGTTTTCCAGTTTAAGTGCACCCTAATAAAGGAAAACAAATGCTAGGTTAAAGTAGGTAGGGTAGGTAAATAATGTTGTCGAATTATGTGTGATGAATAATGTCTCTAAATGTGTTAATATTTCAATTTCTCATCATAAGGCAAAGGCATACATTACATTGAAGACATCACAAGAAAAGCAAAGTCAAAACTATTAACTCCCCTTCTCATTTTCCCTAATTATTCACTAATTTCCCCTAAGGACTAAGGTATTTGCTAAATTGGAGGGGCTTAGAGCATTTCTCTGACTTTTGGAGGGACCGAACCCTCGACCCAATAATTTCAAAAGCCTAAGTACTTAAAACTGTCATTCATTCACTTTCATAAGTCTTTTCCTAAGTAGAATCCTATTTTACTTAGGAAAAATACACAATATTACATAAAACCCCTTTCTTCACTTAAGCCTAAGTTAAATGTACACTCTGATGTTTTACTTAGCACTTTTTATTACATTGTTTCATATTAATTTCTAACTTATATTATATAACTCCCAAAAAAGTTCACTCTTTCCCATATTATTAAATATATAAAAATCCCCAAAATGTTAAATATCCCACCCCGGGTTAAATATAACCATAAACAGTGTTAAAATTGGATTAATGGATTATATCATTCACTCATTAAGTAACTGATCCACTGCTAGATTAGCAAGGAATTAGTTAACCCTCTTGGTTAATTAAGAACCTCCCCGACCTATCACAATAACCCCGATATGATTAATTAACTTTTAAGTTATATTGGGCCCGCCACAATTAAAGCTCTATCGTATCACTGGCCCGTCGTCCCTCCGATCATGCTCCTCTCATCCGATGACCATTATTGATATCGTGCCCCCCTGGTGATCGTGTGTTAATGCACGATCACCAAGCGGTTTTCATCCCATACCTCTGCCACACATCATGCAATCAACGGGATGGCTGGCTCACAGTTGAATATCGCCCGATCCTAAAAGCAGTGCGACACCATACCACTTACCACCCTTTGCATATGAAAAACTGTCATGTCTTGCCTACGTCATTCGCCCGATAACTAAAACCCTCTCCAACCTAGATTTTGTGAATAAAACCAATGAAATGACATTTTCAATGTTTTATATGGCAACCCGTGCTCCAATGCAGAGCGACGTACCAGTCAACTGCTAAAGCTGTCCAACCACCACCTGGTCAAACAATTTGCAGCGGCGCACTCCAGAACCTATTATTCAACCTGCCATTGTACTTTTCACTTCCCCATTACAAGTATTTATCCAATTTCCATCGAAACCCTGCAAGTTTTGGTTTTACACTAAAAATTCCACAAGAAAGAGCTAAATTAAGTACAATTCCAAACTTTCTTTCACTATATAGGTTCCCAAACCTGTTGTTTGGCCTATTTTCTCACAGAAAACCCAAATTCCATTTCTGAATCCATAAGAACCAGAAATGGAAACCCCTACTGTTTTGAACATCACACCTCTCAATACTCCTCATAAGGACCTAGACTATCTGACTCTTGTAGTTAAAGACTTCCAAATAAAGGACCTATCCACTAACTAGAATCATCTTAAGGTCTTTTGCCAATCCAGAGACAACTACATAAATGGCTTAGATATCTTGGGACTGTGGGAATCCAACCTTCCCAGGTATTTTCTTCCTTCAATCCATGTGTTCCATGATATAAATATAAATGCCAGGAAAATTATAGTCCAAACTTAAGAGGCGTTACGTCCCCGAGTCAAACAGTTCTTTTCCCCATAACAGTTGCATCCATAAATGAAATGTTACAATTTTCCCCTGGTCAAGCCCTAACTCCCCTTTCTATGAGATATTTACTTGAGAAATCCACTGAAATACCCCAATTAGAGCTCATTCGCATGTGTCAGACCTTCATGTTAGAAAAACATCAGCCCAAAGGCCCCTCTCCTTATGTACAGACCTTTTTCATAGATATGGATAGACTTATAGTGGATATGATATCTTTAGTTATGGGATTTAACACTAGAGAATACGTTGATGAGGTAACCCTAGTGTTGTTGTCAATTTTTTCTCCTAGACAGCCACCTGCTGTTAAGTATGACTATACTTCCTACGTTTCCAATAAGATTCATGATCAATTCCTGAGACTAGACGATGAAGGAGTCTTCAAGTATACCACTTTTATCTACCATTTTATGTTGTATTATCAGTCACAGAACTTCCCTTTCCCTGTCAGGAAGCTTGATACCAAAGGAAATCCTAGGTCCATCATATTTTCGAGTCCCATTTTCCATAAGTCCCTTGAGACCCCTTACACCCACAATGAGTTCATAGATCTATTTGTCCATCCAGCAACCACTTTGTTGACAGGAGTTTCCCTTCCTAGGATCAATGGTGATATGAAGAAAATCCTCCAGCTCTCCAAGCAGTACAGGATAGGTGACTGATACCTATATAAAAACCATATAGAAATCAGGATCTATGGGTGTGAGCTCTGCCCCTTTAAGCTACCAAAGTATGTTCCAATGAGACTCTTTGCATTGGAATATTTCAGGCAAATGATAAATGTAGACCTAGTCCATTTTTGTAATGCCAAGAAGAAAGCTTAGCTTAGAATTAAGAATCAGCTAGGACATTTTGTCTGCAACACTAGGGAAGCATGGAAAGAAGCTGAAATAATTTTAGAAGATCATCTTAAGTTACAAAAGAGTTTTGGGTGGGTACCATATGACCCTAACAACTTTATATGTGATAGAAGAATGAAGAACAGGTTGTCTCCATACATTCACCATAGGATCTCAGAGATTGAACAATTTGCAAATATGGATGAATGGATAGAAGTGACCTTAGTAGAAAATGAGAGTGAGCAGGCCAATATTGAGAATGTTATGAAAGATTTTGAGAAAACACTTGACCTGGATTCTTTTGGGTAGGTACAAATATCAAGAATTGGTGCATCTATTGCTGGAACCTCTCAGTAAACTTCACAGGAAATTAGCACACCAGCCATAGGGTCATTAAAATGTAAAGAACTAGAAACCAGTGTTCAGGTCACACTACAGTCTACAATATCTAAGAAAACTAAAAATTCCAAAGAACAAGTCCAAATGCCAAATCCTCCAACTCAAACCAATGTGGAAGGACCTCCAAGCTTTCAGACTCATTTGAATGAGGAAATGAATAAAAAGAGAGACAGGGAAGTAGCTACCCCTGCTAGTGGACCCTCAGAGCAGCCTGGAACAAAAAGGCAAAGGTTAAATCCCCTTTCTGAGGAGGAATTTGTGGAAGAGACTACAGACAGTCAGAGGAGAGAAGGAGTAGATAGTCAGCACACTTTTCCAGTGGGAGGAACATCCAGTAGCTCACAGAGACAAGAGCTAGAAAGGCAGCAAAGTGCAGAGGTATCATCTTTCAGACCACCAATGAAAGATGCCATAGATATCAAGAAATCATTTACAGAAATCAAAGCCAGGAATGATCCATTGAGACTCCAAATTTATAATCAATATTTGAAAATGGCCCCCAAAAATCAACAGAGATTAATGTCAGCCTATGACATTAAAGAGGGGAAATGATAATGAGCTACTTCAAGCCTAAAGTGCAACAACCTCAGTCAGCAGCAGATTATATTAGAATAAATTTGGAGGTCATGGCAAAGGATATTCATCCTATGGATCAGGTTGAATTGCACAAATAAACTTGATAAATCGTCTATTCAACCTTGATTAGTAAGGCAATGATCGCCCATAGGTTACAAAATTCTTTGGATAGCACAACGACCCAGCTACACTTGGAGAAAGCCTCCTCCCAAGCTAAATACAATAGAATAAAGTCTTTAGAAGAAATTATTATTGGATTGGGACATGATCCCAAATATGTGAAGGGTATAGAGGCATTAATAAAAAATAAAGATGAAGATATTGCTGCCATGAGGAAGCAACTAAAGTTGCCCCCTTCAAGGCATCCATAGATTGCTGAGATTGTAAAGAAAAAATCTTAAGAAGAGTTGATGGATTTACTTTTAAAACTTAATGAGAGACTGAATGAGACTGAATAAGATCTAGAAAAGGCACTGAAGGACAAGCAGGGAGAGTCGACCTCTCAGCCTCCTTATGTAATACCAGTAGTCTCAACAACAGTCCCCTCTACACTTGGGACAACATTAGCACCAAACATTCCACCAGTCACAACAGAAGTGATCACAGGCATAGCAACAGCAGGGACAACACAGGGTAGTAGTGCCATTTTGAACACAGAAGAATTATTAAAGTCAATGGAGGACACGAGTCTACAAGTTTCAGAGCTAACAAGTTAAAAGAATAGTTTGCTAAGATGGAACGAAGCTATGATCTCTCAAAGATAGATGTTGTAGAAAGAACAAGAGAGATTAAAAAATTAGAAAATAAAGTGAAATCATTAGAAAAAGATCTCACTTTTGACAAGCCTCTGGTAGAAATCAAGAAAATTCTTTCAGCCAACATCACTCAATCCATAAATGATGTTTGGCCATCCATCTAAGTAATTTTTGAGTAGATTGATCTAGTGAAGATAGCCCAAGAATAAATTCAAAGGAAAAAAGCACAATTAGAACAAATGCCCGAGGAAGCCAATAGGCTCATACATCTTTTGGATACCAGGAATAAAGAACAGATGGAAGAATTTGGCATCACAGATAGAACAGAAACCATTTTGGAAATCAAAAGGGTGTTAACCAAAAAAACTTTAATGTAGAATTTAGAAAGAAGATGTCATGACATGCAGGAAAAGATTAATGCTTTCATGGAGAAGTTTTTTGTTTTACAGAGTAAAGGGCTACCAAGTCATTTAGTAATTAATGACAGATTAATGAAACATAGAGATTATGTGGATAAATTGAATAAATATGCAGACAATCAAGCAAGTTCATCGACAAGTGTATCAGGAATAAAATCACTCCCTACAGGTCGAGTTCTCTATGACAACCTAGAGAACTTATACTATGTCAAGCATGAGCTAAAACACTTGTTCCCAATTCAGCCCACATTCCTCAAGTATACAAACATAGATGAAACCCTCAGAAAGCTTCAGAAAACCAGAATACCATAGCCAAAATGGTGGGAAGAAATGCTTGAAATTTTGTAATTTATCTTTGTTAAAAGGTAAATTTTGATTTTTACTCCAGTCAATAAGGGTAAAGAGGATAAAAATAGATCAACAGGTAAAGAGTATCAGATGCAGGTAAAGTGTATCAGTAGGAAGATCAAAACAGAACAGCCAACACATAATTCAACCAAGGACAGCAAGAAGCCAAATCATAGGGCCTAACTCCAGCACATTCTCAAGAATAGGGACAACAATCCATTCGGTTGCCTTATATGTCATCTACAAGGTCTTCTAGCCCTATTTTCTTGAAAGATATGATTAGTCATCTCAGTTTATATCTCACTTTGTTATGAGATATTTCATTGTAAAATTATTTTATAAATACACCCCCATTTTGAGTATTGAGGGTGGATTCTTTGACATTGTTGTAAAACTGATATTTTGGAATAAAAAGTGTTTGTTGGACAAATTTTTCATGGCTGGCTAGATGAAGGATTGATGTAAAGGATTTTTCACAGGATTCATGTGTCGAACATCAAACAAATAAGTATCTGATATTTCATGTGTTAATGTTTTCTGGTTTATAATATTCATTATGTTCCATATCTTAATATTAAATGAAAAAGAATAATTCAGAAAGTGCTTAAGTGCAATCTATCTTCAGTCATTTTTGTTCTCAATGTTTTCTTCTGAACTAGCATAAACTATGAATTCTTAATTGCTCATGTTCCCTAGCTTATTCATCTTAATAATTTAGTAAAGAATTCTTAATTGCTCTTTATTGATGGTTAGTCATGTTCTTCTCTCTTAAATTATGTTGAAGGATTCTTAGTTGCCCTTTAAACCTTTAAGCCCATTCCATCTTTTTAAGTCTCAATTTGCTCCTTATTCAACTATCTTGCCCTATGAAACCATCCTTTATTGAGAAACCAAATCCAGTTGAGGCATTTTCCCTGACTCGATTAGCCCAATGGACTAAACTATTCAGTTCTACCCCTTTGCTACTGAAATTCACGAACGAATTCAAGCAAAACCCCAAGCTCTAATAACTAGCCTAAAACCTTATAAAACAAAGCTAAAACTTAAAGAGAGAGCCCTCTCTGGATACAGATTTGCTAGATTCTATATCTAAATGATTGGTTTGTGGTTACCTTGGACCCCTTTCCCCTTCTTAAAACTTTTGGGAAAATCTGAGTGATAACATAGTGGCGACTCCACTGGGGATCGGAAATTTGTTATCATTATTGTTTACTTTCTAAACTAAAAACGGAGCCTGAAGTTAGGAAGGTAGCCTTCGAACTACTCCTTTGCAAGATCCTAAGTAGATGAATGCTGCTTCAGTCTATTTCCGGTCTAGTTTATGACTTGAACATAAACCAGTCCCTCAGTCAAACAAATCTTTAGGACTATTTTAAATTAAATCCCAAAAATCGTAAAAAAACATAGAGGTTGTTGATATTAATTCAGAAAACCACAACCAAGAAATCTGGCTTCAGAAAGGACTCGTTACACTA
The DNA here is from genome assembly GCA_000404065.3 of Pinus taeda. NCBI lineage: Eukaryota > Viridiplantae > Streptophyta > Pinopsida > Pinales > Pinaceae > Pinus > Pinus taeda. The sequence continues at coordinate 269,218 of APFE030978438.1, forward strand.
GGTCAAACTTTGACCCAAATCCACCACCTGTGTTTGAAAACCCTAATCCGATTCCTAGAATTCTTAGGAGATAGGAAAGTCAAGAAAGTACTGCTAGTTCTCGGCCTATTTACAGATCAACATCTTGCCTTGTAAAGTGGGTTTATCTTGAGGATGAACCCTTTGATGAGCAGTTTGAAACCTCTTTGTTTGTAACATTTTCTGAGTCTAAATTGGATAACTTGGTTCACGACCCTGTGTTTATTGAAGACTTAAAATTTGAAGCTGTCAGTGTTGCAATTGACAGACATTTAAAAAATTCAATACAATCTGAACTCACTTCTGAACAAACACCTGATCCCTCTACAATCACTGCTGCTTCTACAAGTTCCTCATCCTTCCCTCATACATCTCAATCCCAAACTACTCCACCACAAACCCCTCCTTCTACCCCTCCATCCACAACTCACATTCCTATTGTTAGCCCTACCCCATCTGTTGTTTCATGACTACCTCTAGCTATGGCAAATAGGTATACCCCCGAAACTTACCTGCTAACTTGGGTGCTATGCCCTAAGACTATCAAAGTAAAATCACCCAATTTGATGGCACTGGCACCTACACAGCTCAACAACATACCAAAAAAATGACTGACTATTTTGAAATATATGAGATTGATGCTGATGATATTAGAATGAGGATATTTGTCCAAAGTTTAACAGGTGAAGTCAGAACTTGGTTTAGGGCTCTAAGAGAAAATAGCGTAAATGACTTAGAAGCCCTTTATACACAATTCTTAGATCATTGGGAGAAGAAGAAAGATCCTCTGTAGATCTTATCAAAATATGAAAACCTTAAGAGAGGAACTCAGGAAACTGTACAAGATTACTGCACTAGGTTTAATGTTGTTTACAATGCAATTCCTCAAAACCTTAGACCCCCACCTGATTTAGCCCTGATCAAATTCCCAGATGGATTTGATTCGGATATTGCTTTTCAGCTAAGGGAAAGAGCCCCAAGAGCTTTAGAAGAAATGCAAAGTATAGCTGTCAGTGTTGAGGATAATTTAATATCAAAATGTGCCAAGGCTAGAAGTGAGAGAAGGATACCACTCAAAGAAGAATATTCACCTGTAGAACAAAAACTAGATGATGTAATCAACGGAATGGAAAGACTAGGGGATAGGGTAGAAACCATAGAAAGGAAATCACCTTGGGAGGTGTTGATGCCCCGAAAATCGTTACATCAACATCGAGGGATAACCACCCGGTCCGGACCTTAATACAGCTCCTTTTCCGTTTGGGATGGTGGCCCCAACTGGATATAATGGGACCAGTTTCCCAATAATGAATAAAAGGGGGTGAATGAATCATTAGTTTTCTAATAAGTGATAATAAATGGAGGACTTATTTTATGAACGAAAACGTAAATGACTATTTTATCCCGGGAAGCTTCTATTCTTTAAGTGCAACGTTTAATAATCTGTGTTTGTTGATAGGCATATAGATGACACTATGCAATAAACAGAGACATTCATTTAAATGATAATTGCTTTGTTCAAATAGTTGAACGAAGTAATTGATAAAAAAATATTACACTTCTCTTTTATATTACCAATACATGCATGATTGAAAGAGTAGTAAACTGTAAACATCCAATAGTGGAAAGTATAAAGCTTACTGTTTAAAACACATTCACATATTCAATAATAGCAAAAATGACCAAACCACAACTCACATAAAAGGAATAAGTTCAGACATAGATAATAGTACCATATGAGCTGCGAATTATTCCCTACACTAATCGCAATTTGAATTCCTTCTTGCAATTCAGAAACACTTTTAAATAAAGGCAATAGTGCACATTCACATCAAAGCTTCATTATCAAAATTTGGAAAGATTGGTCCAGTCTTCATAAAAGAATATGCCTAAAGTACAGTAGTGAAACTTCAGGCTTAATTCATATACAAAAACTTACGACCCTTTCTAAATACATGAAAGGGTCTACAAATACTAAACTAAGCTAACAAACTACAAAATTAAAATGCTACTATATTGGTATAATCCAATTTTAAATATCTCCCCCACAGTGATCTGGTAATCAGCAGCGATGATTCATCTTTCTGGCTATTTTCCCTTTGTCCTGAGTTGGCATATCGCCAGCATTGGCTCCACTTCTTGAGGGCGGCTGAGACGAGAATTGATTTGAGTAGCATAGGTGGCATCATGTATATCGGGAATGATACACCCGATTGCATCTGTCAGGCATTTGAGGGCGGCTCTCTGACTATATGGTTTTACTAGGAACAACCAATAGGTGTCCCAAGTTAAACTTTTAATCCTTGAGATCAATCTTCCATTCTTTTCTAGCTCTTGGTTACATGACTGCTCCAATGTCTTGGCCGATAACAGTTTACCTGGTGTACATTGAGAAATCATGTTAGATAAATAGAGAGTATTATTGATCAAGTCAATTAAATTGCTCATAGATAACTTGCATCTAGAAACAGCTCTCTCTGCTTTCATTAATTGGGACTGCCACTCTATGAAAAGGATTTCCTTATGGGATTCTAAGATTTTGGGCAAGTTTGCTGCCTGTCCCTCATTAGAGTCCTGCCAAGTAAGAAAATCTGTTAAAGTGTCTTTGACTTGCTCTAAATCCTGCTTGGCATCAACTAACTTATCTATTATAGATGTTGTTATGTCGCATAAAGGTTCCACTTGGGCGATTGCATGACATAACAATCTTATTTTTGTTATTAATGCCTTGTTAATTTGCATTGCCTCTGCTCTGAACTCGGCAGGCTGGGGAAGACTCTTCAACCTTTCTACTTGAGCTGATAATTGAGCAATTTGCTCATCTTTTGTCTTTGCCATCTGTTCATTCATTGCCTTCAACTTTCATAATGCCTCGGATAGTTCCTTCTGTCTCTGGATTGCTCCTGAATCGATCCTCTGCTTCTCTTCATGCAACTGTTTGTTTAGCTGGTTGTTTAACTATTGCTGTGTGGACAGTTGTTATTGTAGTTGTTCGGACTTCTGCTTCTCTTCTGATATCTGTGCTTGTAATGAAGCGATCGCTTGATCCTTTTCCTTCAACAAATTGCTTACCTCCGATGCCTTATCCATGGTGGTTGCCGAATAGGCACCGGCATATTGAGATAATTTTGTAAGGTCATTGGAGGGGTCGAATTCCTCTCTCCATACCACATTGGTTGTTATTGTTTGTTCAGGGAACAGAGAAGGTTGATCAATCCTTCTTCTTTTCCACTGTCACTTTATTACAACCCTGTGTTTTGGGCTATAGAAAACATCTAGTGGAGGAATGTCCTCCACCTGCAAAATAATTTGATCAGAAGGATTCTTCGGAATTATTTCTACTACTATAGTTTGGGGTAGACCGCTGGTTCCATTGCTTGGAACCTCCTTTGATGTTGTATCTTGTGTATCGGCAGCTTTGGATGTTTCGGCATCTGTTGAGGTCTCAATATTGCCTATAATTGTATTAAATTTTTGCCATTCTTTAAGAAATCTTGGGTCCACTTGAGTATCAACATTCATTTCCTTGCTGCTCTGTTCCTGCTGCCTTTTCTGTTCTTCTTCCCTTATTCTCTCCTGTTCTTTATTCTCTGCTTCCTCTCTGTCTTTCCTCTGTGCCTCTTCCTGTTCCTTCCTCTGTGCCTCTTCCTACTCTATCCTCCGGAGTTCCTCCTGCTCTCTTCTCTGGAATTCTTCGAAGATTTCAGAGGTAGCAGGAGGTTCGCTGGTAAGTTGTTGCTCAGGCTCGCTTGACTGAATCATTGGGGTAGTACCTAACAAATCTGGAGGCAGAGTTTGCAACCTCTCTTCTCTAAGTTTGTTAAATTCTACTAACCCGTCATCACGGTATCTCATTATGGCTAGCTGTTGCACCTGGAAGATTGACTCGGTGGAGGAGAACAGGTCATCAAACTCATCTTCCTTATGTTCAAATTTAGTAAGCTTGGCTTGATCTAGGGAATTATAGATGACTTTCTTCGGGTCAAAACGTCTATTAGGCAGAGTGGCGAGACTTAGGATGTTAATTTTTTCTTCCTCTTTCTCTGCATGTTTATAATAATGCAGAGTATATACGCCACACCTAAGAGGAAAAGGAGGCCAAACTTGCTTCTTTGAATTTCTGAGAGTTTTCGTGGCTAACGCAGTTGTAAGCTGATATGTTATTTCGCGAGCTAATAGCTTGTCTGGTATGTATAAGGGGAGGACATGAGGTTTGGCCTGACTGCTAAAAACTCTTACATAGGTGAATTGTTCTTCTCCAAACCAGGTTCCTAGGGCTGTCAAGTCAATCTCAGCCTGAGAGGAGATCTTAGGGGCAGGTTTATCAAAAATTGCATAGTAAATAGGTAGCATGAATCCATTGCAGACTTGGTATAAATGGTGTTTATAATGAGCTTTCCATAGTTTCTGGTGCTAGATATGAATAGGTATAGGGTCCTGTGGAGTCCATCTCCATCCTAACACAGGAAACTCGAAATTGAAACAGAGGGTATCAGAAATATAGGCACTAAAATAAAATGGAGGGATGAACCTATTAGTAACACGGGATTTGTTTCTGAATTCAAGAATAGCCGTAGCCAACTTATCTGATAATATAGTCCCCTAATCCATAATTTCACTATTACATGCCGCTTCCATCAAAGGAACCATTTCTATGGAAAATTTTGAAGAATCATGTAATCCCCACAATCGACACATCATGACTCCAGCATAACAATAAGGAGAGCATAAGGAGTCAATAGAGTACTTACCCGAAGACTCATGTTTGTGTTTCCCCGGGTTCTGTCTCCATTCTCGTATAGGCGCTGACCCGGTTTCATTCTCATCTCGAAACTTCTCCAGAAATGCTTTATTATACTTCTTCTATGGTTCGGGCAAATGGTACATTTGTCTGAAATCATTGGGTTGGAATGAACCAAATACTCTTCCATCGACAGTGCAGAATGTTCTGTCCATAATTGGAATTTCCTCAATTTCCCATCTCACCACATCCGTATACAGAAGAATTTGCTCTCGAGCTGCTATCCTATGTAGGTAGGAATCAACCAAATCTTTTAAAGTAGCATCAGACTTTCGGCTTGAACCTGCTGAAGCTTGCACCGATGTTTGCTAAGGTTCCTTGGCTTCAACCAGGTTGTAAATATTTTCCCAAGTGGTGCTGCCAAGGCCAAGACATGTGGTATCTGAGATTAATCCCTTCTTGCTTGGTCCCGGATCGGTGGCATGTTGTCCTATTACCATAGAAGCCGACGACGTCCCAGACTTCTTAGATTTCTTTCCCATTTTTTGTCTGGAATCGTTATTGTGAAAAAACTCTGTGCAAGAGAAAAATGAACATAATGCAAAGAAAAGATGGCAAAAACCAAGTATGAGGGAATTGTGTCAATCAATGAATAATGGAAGATTTATCATAAGGCTCCCGCGGATACAATCTTTCAAAGGATTTAGGCATAACTTCTCATTAATTGGCTGTTAAAACCTGTCAATCATTTAAATGCTCATTATATCCTTTATTTTCCGAATAATGGTTTAAGCGTGGATTTGATTTTTTGGCGGTTGGACGTGAGCAAATCTCTATCAGGAAGAGAAAAGGCTTTCAATGATAATTAATATATAATATAGCGAAATCATATTGATCCTTTTCAAAAGTCGCGCTTTGGTTCATCGCAATTGGCAATCGTAGGAAGCCTTGGGGCAATTTATTTAAGCATTATGGAATCCCCGATCGCCGATAGTGATATCGATTGACTCACATTGGGAGTTTGAAGGAGGAGAGTTTGTTATGTTCACGTCGCATTCCCCGATTGCCGATTGCGATATCGCATCGGAGAAAAAGGGGAGGGGCCTTTTATTATTTGTTTTTCACGATACCCGTTGGTCACTTGCTTTTATCGCATCGGGTAAAATCAATGAGTCATGGTTATGCATCCTTTGTTATTGCGATATGCGATCTTGCGATCGCTTTATCGCAATAATGAAGAATTATTGGTTTTATTTTTAAGACCAATTATTTCAAAAGGTTTTAAGATGTTTTGTTTATTTCCGAACCTTTAGAAGAGTGATGGATTAATACCAATTTAATCTAAAAGGGACCCATTTCAATTTATAATTTTCTAAAGTAAGATTTTTTGAAATGGGGGGTTGTTGTATAGCACAATAATTGGCGATTCGTTGGAAGAAACAGTTATCTCTGAAAAAGTTATTGAAATTTTTTAACTTTCTTTACATAGATACCTTATTAAAAAGGAAAGTACTAATATAACTAAGTATATACATTATGAAAATAATAAAGGCATGTTTTTGCTAATTCTTTCTCTTGTTAAAATTAAATACATTCTAAGTTTTGAATTGACCTTTATTGGTTGATAATGATAAAACAAAACACTTTTCCAACCTAGCCTTTTTAGTTTACTCCTTTGTCACAGGTAGAGCCTCTGCTGCCAGCAAACGTTCATAGTTTCGGCAAGGATACCTTTTAACCATTTGATTTTTCACGACCCCTTCCATCTCAGAGTATGATTAAAAGAATGAATTCAAAACGTGTTTTTCACATTTTGTATTTCTTTTCTTTTCCATTTTTTGTAAGATAAAAAGCCATTGTCCTGGTTTGGTTGCCAGCTGTTTTGACAATGCCATTCACTGGTTGTAATCTAATCGAACAAGCTGGCTCGTGATGAGACCCCTTGTCTTATAATTATAAGCCATTACCCTATTTTGGTATGCAGTGTTGGTAATGTCAGTCAGATTATTTCCCAATGATCATGGTAAGAAGGCTTGTAATAAGACCCCTTATCTTTATATCAGATATTTTAGAATTACACTCTGAGTAATCATATACTTAAATGAATGGGATGAACAATTTTCTCCTTAAGAGAAGATGGATGACAAGGTAAGAGTTGAGGATGCTAAGATTGAATCAGTCTCTATTTTGATATTGATAACCCTTTTGTGGCCAATTTGAAAACATTAAAATGATTTTACAGTAGTTCTAAATCTCGAGAGGATTTTCACAAAAATAAAATGGGGTTTTCAGAATGTTAATATACCTAATTTCCTAGAAATTGTTCCTTTTGTTTAAGATTTCTATTTACAAAAGTAAATATTAAAAATACTTCTTCCGAGCAACATTTCAATATAGAAAAGGCCAATAGAAGCTATTTTACAACTTTATTTCCTAATGATCCTAATTATTGCTAATCCTACTGAATTTAAAAGAGATGGGGTTACCTCCTCAGTTGAAGAATTTCTTTAAGATGAGGCCATTAACAAGAAGAGAGTCCTTCTTTCCTGATAGATCTTGTAATATGAATTTTGAATGGCCTATCTTCTCGCTGATTTGAAACGGTCCAAGCCACATCTTTTGGAATTTGGTGTGTTTACCTTTATCCTCATGTGCTTTGTCCCATTTTAGAACTAGATCACCAACCTGCAACTGTTTAGAACTAGACGAAGCTGAATCAAATGATAACTTGATTATCTGTTGATGTTTATCATGAGTAATTTTGGCCTTTTCTCTTTCTTCCTCTAATTTCAAAATTTGATCATGTCTAAGTTGGATAGAAGAAGAGGGTCTTTCTTCAATAAACTGAACTAGGACTAGAGAAGGGAGCGCTAAATTGGTCGGTAGTATTGCTTCTTTCCCGTAGACAAGGTTGAATGGGGAAGCACCTATAGAGGCCTTCTACGTTATTCTATCAGCCCATAGTGCGAATACTAAAGATTTGTGCCAGTTTTTATGATTTTGTTCGATAGTTCGCTTAATTATTTTGAGTAGATTTTTATTGGTAGATTTTGCCAGACCATTACCCTGGGGATAGTAATTTGCAGAATATTTCAATTTAAATCCTCTTTTGATAGCAAACTCAAACATGGCATTTCCAGAAAAATAAGATGCATTATCAAAAACAAGAGCATTTGGGACACCAAACCTGGTAATGATGAACTGGTCTATGAATTCTATAATTCCTTCAGAATTTGTTGTCTTTAATGGAATTGATTCAACCCACTTGGTAAAGTAATCAGTAGCACTAAGGATATACTTATGTTGTTTGGAAGATTGTGGAGTTATCTCTCCAATGATGTCTAGTCCCCATTGTTCAAAAGGTTGATCAATATTAACTGGTTGCAAAGGAAAAGCTGGTTTCCTTTGTCTTCCACTGGAGACTTGACAAGTTCGGCATTTCCTTACATACTCATGGGTATCTCTGAATAAGGTGGGCCAGTAATATCCAGCATGTATGATTTTAAGAGCTGTTGTGTCAGCTCCAAAATGTCCTCCAGCTGGTCCATCGTGTAGCTCCTGCAAAACCTTTTGTGCTTCAGGTTTCTCTAGGCATCTTAATAAAACTAAATCGTAGTTTTGCCTAAAAAGCACATCATCAATGATAATGAAGTTTTTTGACTTTAATCTAACAGCCAGTTTGTTTTTATAAGAAAGATTAGGAGGTGCATGCCCATTTTTCAAATAAAAGATTAAATCTGCATATTGAGATTCAGAATCGGTAATACTTATCTGGTTGATTTCTTCAATATGATCTGTATCACCTAATTCGGGAATGTTGGATGCTCCTGCTAATAACCTGCAAAAACCTTGGCCTCTAACAATCTTTGTTGGCTTGATTTCCAAATCATATTCTTGAAGTGTTGTAACCCAATTTGCCCTTTTTTCACCTAATTCTCTTTGGATTAGTAATTGCCTTACTGCAGAAAAAGGAACTATTACTTTTGTATGGGCTTTTAGAAGGAAGGGCCTGTAGTGTTTGATGGCTTTATACACAGCAAAGGCTTGTTTTTCAACTTCGGAGTAATTTAGTTCTGCACCTTGAAAATTTGACTAAAGAATGAAATTGGTGCTTCCAAGTTGTGATCATTGATTTGAGTGAGTACCGCTGCATAAGATAAATCGGACACGATAGTGTAAAATGTGAAATGATTAGAAAAATTAGGAGTGTTTAAAGTGGGGGCATTGATTATTGATTGCTTGATTAAATCAAATGCTTCTTTTTCCACAGCCCCCCATCTAAACACTGGATTTTTCTTAATCATGGTTTGTAATGGTAAAATGATATGAGAAAAATCAGGAACAAATCTCTTGACAAAGTTGATCTGACCTAAAAATGACTGCATAGATTTTTTGTTATGAGGAAATGGGATTTCAGAAATTTCTTTAATCCTGTCGGGATCAATATAAATACCATCTTTGGAAACAATAAAGCCCAAGAGCTTTCCTTGATCTAGAGCAAGGAAGGATTTTTTGGGATTAAGTGAAATACCATACCTTCTACAGCGTTCAAAGATTTGATTCAAATCATGTAAATGGTTAGATCTCTTTTTAGAAAATACAGTGATATCATCTAAGTAGACGACTACTATTTTGTTGATCAATCCTTTGAAGGCTATATCCATTTCTCTTTGGAATGTAGCTCCTGCGTTAATAAGTCCAAAAGGCATTTTCTGATAGGCGTAGGTTCCCCATTTTGTTCTGAAAGTAGTTTTGAGTCTGTCATTAGGATGAACCAGAACTTGGTTGTATCCTGAAAAACCGTCTAGAAAGGACATTAGTTCAGAGCCCGCTACTGAATGGAGTATTTTCTCCATGGTAGGTAATGGGAAATTATCTTTTTGACTTGCCTTATTCAGATTTCTGAAATCTATACAAATCCTGATGTCACCATTCTTCTTCCTAACAGGGACCATGTTGGAGACCCAATTTGAGTGATGAACAGGAAAAATAATCTTTGCTTTTAAGAGTTTATTGAGTTATGATTTTATCTGATTCTCTATGTTTGGATGTATTTTCCTCAATTTTTGTTGAACTGGTTTTTGTTCAGGTAGCATTGGAATGGTATGTTGTATGATAGATGTATCATATGTTTTTAAATCATCATACTTCCAAGAGAAGACATGTTTATTTTTTCTTAATAATCTAATAAATGTTGTTCTTTCCTATTCAGAAAGTCCTAATCCTAAATTGATATTTTGAGGGTTCTGCTCAGTACCAAGATTTATCAATTCAAACCTTAAGGTAGAACTTTGGAGTTTTGAATTGGTTACATGTTTGAACCTACCTTTAATGTCATAGAGATCTTCAAGTTTAACCACAGGTCTTGGTATGGAGTTTTCCTCATGCTTTTCTTTCATCTAAAGATCATGATCATTTCCATCAATGATCTGATCATTGTAGGATTTTTCAGAAGTTAAGAAATGTAGAATGTCTTCATCGTGGTTGAATACTCTCCAATTGGTGATATTGTTAGGAATTGATGGCCTAAAGATAACCTCTACTGAAAATCTCTCTAGACTAAAATCTTCAGAAGGCAGGAGTTTAGAAGCAACATTGGCCAACAGGTCAGCTGCTGCATTCTGGGATCTGGGAATAGGTGAAATATTGAATGCTAAGAAATGAGATAAAAGTTCCTGGACTAAAGACTGATAGTGTTTGAGGTGATTAGAGAGACAATGGATTGTATTTCGAACTTGTTTTATAACAATCTTTGAATCGTCGAACACTTTTAAATTTTGAACTTTCAAGCCGATAGCTTTGTATAATCCTTGGACCAAGGCTTCATACTCAGTTGTATTATTCGTGCATTCGAATTCTAATCTACAAGAAAGAATTGTTTTTTCTCCCTCAGGGCTGACTAAAATACACCCTGCTCCTGATCCTTCACTAGATTTTGAACCGTCAAAATATAAAGACCAAAATAAAGAATTATCGACATTTTTATTTACAAAATTCTCAGTAACATTAACACATCTAGATCTGTCAGTTTGTGAAAGATTTTCGATTTGTGATGTGAAATTGCTTACCGAGAAAGGAGATGGCTGGGCAATATAATTGCCAAAGAATGATTCATAAGAATAGTTTCCCAAAATGTTGTTGTTAAATGCAAATGGTTGATTCTCTTGTTCGAACTCTGTAACAGTATGGGTCATATGTTTCTCCCGATTGATCTTTATTTGATTTGGCTTTCCTTTATAGGGGAGCCACATATGAGACCAATCGGTAGAAATATACCCGTGGAGCTTTTCAGACCAATCCTTGCTCAAGATTAAACCATAAAACTCAGGTATATCAACAATTAAGATATCAATTCTCTGAACCACTTGTGGATCAGCCGATAACCTGCTTGTAACAGAGTTTATTTCCCCTAAAACTTGGACTTTGGTTCTATCTAACTGCACAATGTGAATTGAGGACTTCTGGGGTTCTATGTTCAGTTTAGAACAAACTGAAGCTGACATTATATTGGATGATGCCCCAGAGTCAATCAAGCAGTTATGTAGATTTCGATTGTAGATTTCGTACGTTAAGAGGAAAGGAGGGGTATGGGAATTTGATCTGTCTCCAATTAGAATTCTATCAGTTGCCTCAACTCTACCAGAAGGTGGTTGTCCTGAATCACTTGCGGCTTTAGTACTAGGAAGAGGCAAAGAAGGAACTGCATTAAGTTCTTTGAGAAGCAATTTTTGTTGATGTTTTAATTTGCTGAGTTCAAACATGGTGATGTTTGCCTTAGTCTTTTTCATATCATCAACAATATTATAGTCCATTGAATCCGATACTACCAACGTCTTAGATGATGTAGGTGTATTGGAGGATGACGGTTGATTTTGAGGTACAGTTGCAGCTAGCTTCCTTGTGGGTACCTTTTCCTTTGTAGTATTGGTACCTAGACAGGTTCAGGAGTACTTTTGCTCCTAGTAGCCACAGGAAAGGCTTCTTGTTCAGCTTCAGTATCGGAGAGGCAATATAAAGTCCCGCATTCCATGGCATTCAATGACTTCCTCTTCTTCGAATTCATCGGATGGTGCAATTGTTTATTCTTCTTCTTCTTCCTCAGGATCTGAATCTACATAGGATATAACATTTGGGGGCTTTGACTCAGGTTTCTTAAAATTCCTATAAGGTTTCTTTGTTGAGGACTCTGCTACTTGCTTTTTAATTTCAACCATTTCATTGGACATGGTTTTGAGGAATTTTTGAAGGCCCTCCATATCGTATGGATCTTTGGTGATTTTCTTCTTTGAATCATCCTTGAAAGACACTTTTTTGGATTTCCTTTCCTCGAGAGTAGCTTTCTTTTCCAAAGCGATTACACGTTTTTCGACAGCGAGGGCTTCTTTCATTTTTTCGGCCAAGGTAGGTTTTTTAGCCCTATCCACAAAAATGGCTATATTTGAAGGTAAGGCTGTAATGTACCACTCGCTTCTAATTTGTTCACTTGGCTTGTCATCGGTAGGGATTTTATTCAAGAGTTTGTTAAATCGGGAGTTAAACTCCTTAATGGGTTCTCTTGACTCGATCCTTAGATTGGAAAGGTCATTAATGAGTGTGGCCAAGGATCTATCATCGCTGTATTTGGTAAGAAATTGTTCCTGAAAGATATTCCAACTGGTAATGGATCCAAAGGGCAAGGAAAAATACCAAGACCCTGCTGATCCTTGTAATGTGTAGGGGAAAAGTCTAACTACAACATCTTCTTCTGTTACTCCCTTCAAATTAACTGAAAACATGAAATTATTTATGTGTTCCTCAGCTAATGTTCCAGCATCTGGGTTAAACTTTGGTAACCATTTCTCAGGATAATCAGGTAACGGATGTAAAGGCGCAGGCATAGTGACTACACCAGGACTTCTCCATGGGGTTTGAGCCATTTTGGGAGTACCGACGATTGCCTGTGTTGTTCCGGGTGTTTGGGGAGGAGGTGGACATGAAGACTGAAAAGATTGTGATGTTGAAGGTGAAGTCCCCTGGTGAACAATAATATGTAATGGTGAAGTGGGTGTTTGACTTCACACTGGAGATGATGAGATGGAAGATGATGGAGAAAAGGTTTCACTACCAGAACCTTCAATGTTCTTTTTAATCCTTTTCCTTTGGGGTAAAGGTAACTCAGGTGGTTCAATACCGAGTTTTTCACTTTGAAGTCTGGTGAGATGATAAGGTAGGCGGAATTGCGAAGTCTAACTGCCTTGTGATACTTCAGATCTAGGAGGTGAAATGGAGAAGCCTTGAAGTTTCTGGATGATAGACTGAACTTCAGGGGACACCGGACTTAAACATTCTGAAGTATGATGGGTTTGAGCAGTGGTAGTTGATCCTTCTTCTTCTCATCTGGATACTGGTATTTCAGAATGCAAACGAGAGGTCCGAGGACAAGTGGAGGGTGATTTCTTTTGTGAATGGTCTGTAGGTTTTGACTTACTCACCATTCATAGTGGATGGCCCTCCTTCTAGTGCCAGAAATGTTGGTGCCCCGAAAATCGTTACATCAACATCGGGGGATAACCACCCGGTCCGGACCTTAATACAGCTCCTTTTCTGTTTGGGATGGTGGCTCCAACTGGATATAATGGGACCAGTTTCCCAATAATGAATAAAAGGGGGTGAATGAATCATTAGTTTTCTGATAAGTGATAATAAATGGAGGACTTATTTTATGAACGAAAACGTAAATGACTATTTTATCCCGGGAAGCTTCTATTCTTTAAGTGCAACGTTTAATAATCTGTGTTTTTTGATAGGCATATAGATGACACTATGCAATAAACAGAGACATTCATTTAAATGATAATTGCTTTGTTCAAATAGTTGAACGAAGTAATTGATAAAACAATATTACACTTCTCTTTTATATTACCAATACATGCATGATTGAAAGAGTAGTAAACTGTAAACATCCAATAGTGGAAAGTATAAAGCTTACTGTTTAAAACACATTCACATATTCAATAATAGAAAAAATGACCAAACCACAATTCGCATAAAAGGACTAAGTTCAGACATAGATAATAGTACCATATGAGCTGCGAATTATTCCCTACGCTAATCGCAATTTGAATTCCTTCTTCCGATTCAGAAACACTTTTAAATAAAGGCAATAGTGCACATTTACATCAAAGCTTCATTATCAAAATTTGGAAATATTGGTCCAGTCTTCATAAAAGAATATGCCTGAAGTACAGTAGTGCAACTTCAGGCTTAAGTCATATACAAAAACTTACGACCCTTTCTAAATACATGAAAGG
>APFE030978438.1:283286-312227 GCA_000404065.3 Pinus taeda
AAATCATGTTAGATAAATAGAGAGTATTATTGATCAAGTCAATTAAATTGCTCGTAGATAACTTGCATCTAGAAACAACTCTCTCTGCTTTCATTAATTGGGACTGCCACTCTGTGAATAGGATTTGCTTATGGGATTCTAAGATTTTGGGCAAGTTTTCCGCCTGTCCCTCATTAGAGTCCTGCCAAGTAAGAAAATCTGTTAAAGTGTCTTCGGCTTGCTCTAAATCCTGCCTGGCATCAACTGACTTATCTATTATAGATGTTGTTATGTCGCATAAAGGTTCCACTTGGGCGATTTCATGACATAAAAATCTTATTTGTGTTATTAATTCCTTGTTAATTTGCATTGCCTCTGCTCTGAACTTGGCAGGTTGGGGAAGACTCTTGAACCTTTCTACTTGAGCTGATAATTGAGCAATTTGCTCATCTTTTGTCTTTGCCATCTGTTCATTCATTGCCTTCAACTTTGATAATGCCTCGGATAGTTCCTTCTGTCTCTGGATTGCTCCTGAATCAATCCTCTGCTTCTCTTCATGCAACTGTTTGTTTAGCTGGTTGTTTAACTATTGTTGTGTGGATAGTTGTTGTTGTAGCTGTTCGGACTTCTGCTGCTCTTCTGATATCTGTGCTTGTACTGAAGCGTTTGCTTGATCCTTTTCCTTCAACAAATTGCTTACCTCCGATGCCTTATCTATGGTGGCTTCCGAATAGGCACCGGCATATTGAGATAATTTTGTAAGGTCATCAGAGGGGTCGAATTCCTCTCTCCATACCACATTGGCTGTTATTGTTTTCTCAGGGAACAGAGAAGGTTGATCAATCCTTCTTCTTTTCCGATGTCGCTTTATTACAGCCCTGTGTTTTGGGCTATAGAAAACATCTAGTGGAGGAATGTCCTCCACCTGCAAAATAATTTGATTGGAAGGATTCTTTGGAATTATTTCTACTACTGTAGTTTGGGGTAGACCGCTGGTTCCTTTGCTTGGAACCTCCTTTGATGTTGTATCTTGTGTATCGGCAGCTTTGGATGTTTCGGCGTCCGTTGAGGTCTCAAGATTGCTTATAATTGTATTAAATTGTTGCCATTCTTTGAGCAATCTTGGGTCCACTTGAGTATCAACATTCATTTCCTTGCTGCTCTCTTCTTGCTGCCTTTTCTGTTCTTCTTCCCTTATTCTCTCCTGTTCTTTCTTCTCTGCTTCCTCTCTATCTTTCCTCTGTGCCTCTTCCTATTCCTTCCTTTGTGACTCTTCCTGCTCTATCCTCTGGAGTTCCTCCTGCTCTCTTCTCTGGACTTCTTCAAAGATTTCGGAGGTAGCAGGAGGTTCACTGGTAAGCTGCTGCTTAGGCTCGCTTGACTGAATCATCGGGGTAGTAGCTAAAAAATCTAGAGGCAGAGTTTGCAACCTTTGTTCTCTAAGTTTGTTAAATTCTACTAACCCGTCATCACGGTATCTCATTCTAGCTAGCTGTTGCACCTGGAAGATTGACTCGGCGGAGGAGAACAGGTCATCAAACTCATCTTCCTTATGTTCAAATTTAGTAAGCTTGGCTTGATCTAGGGAATTATAGATGACTTTCTTCAGGTCGAAACGTCTATTAGGCAAAGTGGCGAGACCTAGGATGTTAATCTTTTCTGCCTCTTTCTCTGCATGTTTATAATCATGCAGAGTATAGACACCACACCTAAGAGGAAAAGGAGGACAAACTTGCTTCTTTGAATTTCTGAGAGTTTTCATGGCTGACGCAGTTGTAAGCTGATATGCTATTTCACGAGCTAATATCTTGTCTGGTATGTATAAGGGGAGGACATGAGGTCTGGCCTTACTGCCAAAAACTCTTACATAGGTGAATTTTTCTTCTCCAAACCAGGTTCCTAGGGCTGTCAAGTAAATTGCATAGTAAATAGGTAGCATGAATCCATTGCAGACTTGGTATAAATGGTGTTTATAATGAGCTTTCCATAGTTTCTGGTGCTAGATATGAATAGGTATAGGGTCCTATGGAGACCATCTCCAACCTAACACAGGAAACTCGTAATTGAAACAGAGGGTATCCAAACTATAGGCATTAAAATAAAATGGAGGGATGAACCTATCAGTAACACGGGATTTGTTTCTAAATTCAAGAATAGCTGTAGCCAACTTATCTGATAATATAGTCCCCCAATCCATAATTTCACTATTACATGCCGCTTCCATCAAAGGAACCATTTCTATGGAAAATTTTGAAGAATCATGTAATCCCCACAATTGACACATCATGACTCCAGCATAACAATAAGGAGAGCATAAGGAGTCGACAGAGTACTTACCCGAAGACTCATGTTTGTGTGTCGCCGGGTTCTGTCTCCATTCTTGTATAGGCGCTGACTCGGTTTCATTCTCATCTCGAAACTTCTCTACAAATGCTTTATTGTACTTCTTCTCTCGTTCAGGCAAATGGTACATTTGTCTGAAATCATTGGGCTGGAATGAACCAAATACTCTTCCATCGACAGTGCAGAATGTTTTGTCCATAATTGGAATTTCCTCAATTGCCCATCTCACCACATCCGTAAATGGAAGAATTTTATCTCGAGCTGTTATCGTATGTAGGTAGGAATCAGCCAAATCTTTTAAAGTAGCATCAGACTTTCAGCTTGAACTTGCTGAAGCTTGCACCGATGTTTGCTGAGGTTCCTCGGCTTCAACCAGGTTGTAAATATTTTCCCAAGTGGTGCTGCCAAGGCTGAGACATGTGGTATCTGAGATTAATCCCTTCTTGCTTGGTCCTGAATTGGTGGCATGTTGTCCTGTTACCATAGAAGTCGAAGGCGTCCCAGACTTCTTAGATTTCTTTCCCATTTTTTCTCTGGAACCGTTATTGTGAAAAAACTCTGTGCAAGAGAAAAATGAACGTAATGCAGAGAAAAGATGGCAAAAACCAAGTATGAGGGAATTGTGTCAATCAATGAATAATGGAAGATTTATCATAAGGCTCCCGCGGATATAATCTTTGAAAGGATTTAGGCATAACCGCTCATTAATTAGCCGTTAAAACCTGTCAATCATTTAAATGCTCATTATATCCTTTATTTGCCGAATAATGGTTTAAGCGTGGATTTGATTTTTTGGCGGTTGGATGCGAGCGAATCTCTATCGGGAAGAGAAAAGGCTTTCCATGATAATTAATATATAATATAGAGAAATCATATTGATCCTTTTCGAAAGTCATGCTTTGGTTCATCGCAATCGGCAATCGGAGGAAGCCTTGGGGCAATTTATTTAAACATTATGGAATCCCCGATCGCCGATAGTGATATCGCTTGACTCACATCAGGAGTTTGAAGGAGGAGAGTTTGTTATGTTCACGTCGCATTCTCCGATTGCCGATTGCGATATCGCGTCGGAGCAAAAGGGGAGGGGCCTTTTATTATTTGTTTTTCATGATAGCCGTTGGTCACTTGCTTTTATCGCATCGGGTAAAATGAATGGGTCATGGTTATGCATCCTTTGTTATTGCGATCGCTTTATCGCAATAATAAAGAATTATTGGTTTTATTTTTAAGACAGATTATTTCAAAAGGTTTTAAGATGTTTTGTTTATTTCCGAACCTTTAGAAGAGTGATGGATTAATACCAATTTAATCTAAAAGGGACCCATTTCAAATTATAATGTTCTAAAGTAAGATTTTTTGAAATGGGGGGTTGTTGTATAGTACAACAGGAGGGTCAGCAGGCCAATACAGGGAGGAATTCCAATTTCCGAAAGAACCAAAATCCATACACTGGTAAAAATAGCCCTGATCAGAACATTAGACCCCCTTTCTAGGAGAATTGCATAGAAGCTTCCAGCTCCCAGGATCCCCCTAAGGATACTCAGATAAATCTAATGGGACTTAACAATGAAGGAGAAGTGTTTTTAACTCAAGAAGATCAAGAGGCTCATGTTCTCAAACAATTTCAAACCCAGTCAGGAGAATTGTTTGACTTCAGGGAAGGATATGATACATCTATCTACGAAGTACACAAACAGTGTAATTTTAGAAGTAGAAGAATTGATGTCCCTGATAACAACAAACAGAAAGGTCCAAAACAACCAGCCAAAGGAAAAACAGTACCTCCACATGTACAAATTTTGTCTAGACCTAACAAAAAACCCTCTAATCCAATAATAGAAGATATATCTAATAATCAACAGAATAACAGAGACTCTTCCATTCCCCTTACCTCTAAGGCAACTGTGGAAGAACCTCTAGAAGTTAATCTAGGAGAAAATGAAAATATTAACCCTACTCATGAAAAAGACAAAAACACTAAAAATTTAGAAAATAGAGAGAATCCAACTCTTCGAAACACTAAAGCTCAAACTAAAAAACCTTTCAATCTGGAAGTCGAAGTAGGCAAATTAAAAGTAGTTGTTCCACTATCTGGATTAGCCAAACATGATGCCTACAGAGAACAAATTAGCAGATCACTTAAAATCACTGGAATCGAAGATTCGGTAAATGTTTTGGATGACCAACCAGAACTAATCTTCGGCCCTGAAGTGAATGGGAAACACCTAGAAGGAAGTGTGCCTCCCTTCTATGTGAGTCTAAATATTCATGACAAAATCCTCCACAATGCCATGTTTGATTCTGGGGCATCTCACAACATAATTCCCAAATCTGTAATGGAGAAATTAGATCTTGACATCACCAAACCTTATAAATATCTTTTTTCTTTTGATTCAAGCCAAGTGAGATGTTTAGGGTTAATAAAAGACCTGTGTGTTTCTTTAGTTCAATACCCTGCTAAAATAATCTTGATGGATATAGTAGTAGCAGATATTCCTCCAAAATATGGGATGTTGTTATCCAGGTCCTGGGGTGCTAAACTCCAAGGATCACTACAGTTGGACATGTCTTATGCTACTATCTCTGTTTTCGACCAACCTAAGAAGTTATACCGAGAGACACTAATGAAATATGTAGTAAGTAGCTAGGAGAAACCACAAAATTTCCCTATCTACTATGTACACTCATATATGGATTCATTTATTCTATATAATGTCAAAATAAATCCTGCCAACAGTGAACAAGTGTTAATAGTAGAACCAAAAGAAATTGAAATAGGAGAAACAAGTGCTCTAATTCAGGAAATCTCAGATGCAAATGACCAATCAGATGACATAGATAAACTTGATGAGAACAAAAAACTAAAGCCCCCAGCTAAACAAATTCCTATTACCCCTGACATTGATTATGTCCATGAAATTCTTTGGCACTTAGAGTTTGATGGTTCAGTGAATAAATTAGTGGCAGGGGCAGGAATTTGGGTGCATAACTTAGAAAATGACCATGCTAAAGGCTATGCCTACAGGCTGAATTTTAAATGCACCAACAATATGGCAGAGTATGAAGCTCTTTTGCTAGGACTTAAAATTGTGAAAAGGTTAGGAGCAATTAGAGTTTCTGTTATAGTTGATTCAGAATTAATTATTAATCAGATTAAAGAAAAGTACCTTACTAGAGATACCAGATTAGGATACTATAGGGGAACAGTTATAGAGGTTCTTAATACCTTTCTAGAAACTCAGCTCGTTGTAGTATCTAGGAAGCACAACTTACATGCTCATAGTCTAGCCATGTTTGCGAGTACTTGTAAATTACCATTCGAACCCAACCAATAGTTCATTGCTGAAATTAGGCATAGGCTTGCCATCCCTGACAATGTAAAAAACTGGGCAGTTTTCAAAAATGATGAGCAAATAAATAACTTTCTGACTTTAGATAGTGAATTTTCTCATAGTCACATAGATATTGATACTAATAAATAGATAGATGAAGTAGATGCCAACATTATAGAAGATATTTCCATTCAAATGCTTCATCCCACAACTTTCACCAAACAGGAAGTTCAAGACTTAAAACAGATGGACCTTGATGAGATAAATGAAGAAGAAATAGAGGTCATAGATCTAAAAGACAATCACCTGCCTAAGGGATTAACTCCTCTAGAGCACCTCTTCGACTCTAATGACATTCCTAAGAAACCAAATATGGAACCACTAAAAGCAGGCATTGAAGAGTATAACTTAGGAACAAAAGAAAATCCTAAAATGGTAAAATTATCGAAGTCCTTACCTTCTTACCAAAAGTTAAAATATGTTGAACTCATGAGAGAATTCCATGATGTCTTCACTTGGAGTTATGAGGATTTGAAATCATATGATACCTCAATAATTGAAAATACCATACCTTTGAAGGAAGACCAAAAACCATTCAAACAGAAACTCAGAAGAATCAACACTGTCTTACTACCACTAATTGAGAAAGAGATTAAACGTATGTATGAGGCGTTGATAATTGCACCTATAAGATTTTCAGAGTGGGTATCTAATTTAGTACCTAGTAGGAAGAAAACTGGTGAAATTAGACTATGTGTAGACCTGAGAAATATAAACAAAGTTTCTTTAAAAGATAATCACCCTTTACCTAAGATGGATCACATTTTGCAAAGGGTAGTGGGAGCCTCTAGGATTTCACTTTTGGATGGATTTTAAGGGTATAACAAGATTCTAGTTCACCCTGATGATGAAGAAAAAACTTCCTTTACCACACCATGGGGTACGTTTATGTATATTAAAATTCCTTTTGGACTTAAAAACGCAAGAGCTACTTTCCAAAGAGCAATGGACATTGCATTTGCTAAAGAGATTCATGATTTTCTTGTCATATATCTGGATGGCTTAACTGTTTTTTCCAAGTCAAATAATCAGCATTTAGATCATCTCAGACAGGTGTTTCTCAAATGTAGAAGTATGGTATCTCTTTAAATCCTAAAAAGTCTTTGTTTGGTCTTGAAGAAGGTAAGCTCTTATGGCACATTATCTCAAATGATGGCATTCAAATTGATCCTGCCAAAATAGAAGCAATTTTGCAGATATCCCATCCTAGAAGTATCAAAGAACTTCAAGGTTTCTTAGGAAAGATAAACTTTTTGAGAAGATTCATATCTAATTTAGCAAAATTAATTAGGTTACTCAATAACATGTTAAGAAAGGATTCAAGTATAAAATGGATAGTAGAAGCCAAACAAGAATTTGAAGAAATCAAAATGGCTTTGACCAGAACACCGGTACTTACAAGTCCCCAATTTGATAGAGATTTCATAATTTTTTCTTTTGCCTCAGAGCACACTATAGCAGTTGTTTTACTATAAAAGAATCACCAAGGATGTGAGAAACCCTTAGCCTTTTTTAGTAAAGCACTTAGAGATGCATCACTGAAGTATAAAATCATGGAAAAATAGGAATTTTCACTTGTTAAAGCAATTAAGGACTATAGAGTTAACATATTGTATTCTCATGTGGTAGCATATGTACCAAATGTTGTTGTCAAGGACATCCTAACTCAGGATGGAATTGAGGGCAAGAGAGGTAAGTGGATTGCTACCATTTTAGAGTACAATATTGAAATAAAACCTACTAAATTGATAAAAGGATAGGGATTGGCTAAACTCATGACAGAAACAAACTGCCAAACCGTAGACATAAATGAATTGGACAACGAACAGGAAATGGCGACTCAACATATCAACCAAGCCTTCTCAGATTCCCCTTGGTATGCTAATATAATCTATGTGTTACAAAACCTGCAAGCTCCTCTGGGGTTGTCCAGAACAAAAATTAGATTTTTAAAGATGAAAGCTTTAAAGTTTTTCATTTTAGATAGTGCTCTTTTTTGGAAAAATAATGAAGAAATATTATTGAGTTGTTTATTAAAGAATGAAGCTGACAAGACACTTCAAGATTTTCATGCGGGAGACTATGGTGGACACCTCTACTAAAAATCGGCTGCAGATAAGATCTTAAGGGTTGGTTTCTATTGGCGAACCTTGTTCACTGATGTGAAAGAATTTGTTACCTCTTGCCATAAATGCCAAATTTTTGAGGGCAAGAGAAAACTATTACCTTTACCTCTAAAACCCATCTCTACTGAAAAACCATTCCAACAATGGGGTCTTGACTTCATTGGAGAAATCCACCCTTCCTCTTCTAGCCAGCATAAATGGATCCTTACTGCCACTGATTACTTTACCAAATGGATAGAGACCATACCTTCCAGACAGGCCATAGATGCAGTAATCATAGGATTCCTATAAACCAACATATTATCTAGATTTGGCTGCCCCACAAAAATCATAACAGACAATGCTGCATCCTTTAAATCGAGAAAAATGATTAGTTTTTGTAATAAATACCATATTACCATAGGCCATTCAACATCTTATTATCCACAAGGAAATGGACTAGCTGAATCCTCCAACAAAAGCCTTATCAATATTATTAAGGAACTGTTGGAAGAAAACAAAAAGACTTGGCATAAGAAACTGATAAATGCACTATAGGGAGACAGATTGACAACTAAAAAATCCATTGGCACTAGTCCTTATGAATTAGTCTATGGCATAGAGGCAGTGTTCCCTTCATCGTTGGGAGTTCCTGTTATGAAACTACTTCAAGAAGCTCAAGTGGAACCCAATATATCTAAAGGAAGATTAATGAGACCATAAATCTACAACAAACCAGAGAGGAAGTGTATCAGAGATCCCAAATATGGCAGGAAAAGCTAAAGAAGATATTTGATAGAAGAACTAAAGCAGAAGATTTCCACCCTAGAGACAAAGTGTTGAGATGGGATTCCAGAGGAGAGGACAAGGGGAAACATGGGAAGTTTCAATTCCTATGGAAAGGTCCATATATTATCTAGGCTATGCAAGGAAACAATACATAATATTTGAAGAACATGGATGGTACATTATCAAAGGAAGGACCAGTCAATGGTCGAATGATAAAACATTACTTTGATCCTACCTATTAAGCTTACCATGATGATTAACATGTACATAATATATCATTTGTAATGTCACAGTTTTGATTGGATAGTGACTTTTGGAGTTGAAGCCCGAAGATAAGGCCCTAAGCTTCAAAAGTCTCATTGTCATACATATAATAAAGCAACAAGAAAAGGAGATTGCAGAATATAGTCAAAGTCATTTAGAGGCTATCTGATCTACTGTTGTTAACTTTTCACCAAGAAAAGCCATCCCCAAGTGGAGCCAGTGTTAGGCCCCAATACCAATAGGTGTCATATGTCATGATTGACTTGATGAGTTCTGTAATATGTTTATACCTTTTATTGTTGCAAAGGTTTTCCATATTTTCTAAAATCAAAAAATTTAAAAAATGTAAAGAGGGTATACTTTAAAAGAAAAATCAAAGGGTAAAAGAATAAAGATGGTTGAAAAAATGAAAGAAAATGAACCCCAAATAAAAATGACCAGGAAAGTGTACAAGTCTAATTGCCACTACTTTTCATTTTATGTAATAAAAAATTGTGTGCAGCTTGTCACTTATGCCACAATTTTTTAAGATTAAATTTGTTTAAGCTTGGCTCATTCATCTTTCAATTTCATGTTGCAGAAATAGAGAATAAATATCTGACCACACAGTGTAATCTTGGTAGATAAGTAGATAGGTAGAGTAAATAAAAAGGAGCTCAACAGTTTAATCTCAGCCCTTGGACGTAATAAGTATAGACTTAGATAGAAATCATTATGTAAAAGAAAAGGAAGTTGAATAGGGTTTTCCATTTTATGTACACCCTAATAAAGAAGAAAAAATGCTAGGTTAAAATAGGTAGAGTAGGTAGATGATATTGTAGAATTATGTGTGATGAATAATGTCTCTAAATGTGTTAATCTTTCACTTTTTCATCATAAGGCAAAGGCATACACTACATTGAAGACATCACAAGCAAAGAAAACTCACAATGATTAACTCCCCTTCTCATTTTCCCTAATTATTCACTAATTTCCCCTAAGGACTAAGGTATTTGCTAAATTGGAGGGGCTCAGAGCATTTCTCTGACTTTTGGAGGGACTGGACCCTTGACCCAATAATTTCAAAAGCCTAAGTACTTAAAACCATCATTCATTCACTTTCATAAGTCTTTTCCTAAGTAAAATCTTCACTTAAGCCTAAGTTAAATGTACACTCTGATGTTTTACTTATCACTTTTTATCACATTGTTCCATATTAATTTCTAACTTATATTATATAACTCCCGAAAAAGTTCACCCTTTCCCGTATTATTAAATATATAGAAATCCCCAAAATGTTAAATATCCCGCCCCAGGTTAAATATAACCGTAAACAGTGTTAAACTCAGATTAATGGGTTAGATCATTGACTCATTAAGTAACTGATGCCCCACTACATTAGCAAGGAATTAATTAACCCTCACGATTAATTAAGGACCTCCTCGACCTATCATAATCACCCCGATATGATTAATTAACTTTTAAATTATATTGGGCCTGCCACAGTTAAAGCTCCGCCGTATCACTCGCCCGTCACCTGTTCGATCACGCTCCCCTCATCCAACGACCATTATTGATATCGCACCCCCCGTGGTGACCGTGCGATCACCAGGCAATTTTCATCTCGTACCTTTGCCACGCGTCATGCAATCAATGGGATTGCTGGCTCCCGGTTGAATACCGCCTGACCCTAAAAGTGGTGCAACACCATACTGCTTACCGCCCTTTGCATACGAAAAACTGTCATGTCTTGCCTACATCATTCACCCGATAACTAAAACCCTTGCCAACCTAGATTTTGTGAATAAAACCAATGAAATGACATTTTCAATGTTTTATACGGCAACCTGTGCTCCTATGCAAAGCGACATCCCAGTCAACTACTAAAGCTGTCCAACCGCCACCTGGTCCGAAAATTTGCAGCGACGCACTCCAAAACCTATTATTCAACCTGGCATTAAATTGTTCACTTCCCCATTACAAGTATTCATCCAATTTCCATCGAAACCATGCAAGTTTTGGTTTTACACTGAAAATTCCATAAGGAAGAGCTAAATTCGGTACAAGTCCAAAATTTCTTTCACTATATAGGTTCCCAAACCTGCTGCTTGGCCTATTTTTTCACAGAAAACCCAAATTCCATTTCTGAATCCACAAGAACCAAAAATGGAAACCCCTGTTGTTTTGAACGTCGCACCTCTCAATGCCCCTCATAAGGACCTAGACTATATACCTCTTGCAGCTAAAGACTTCCAAATAAAGGACCTATCCACAAACCATAATTATCTTAAGGTCTTTTGCCAATCCAGAGATAGCTACCTAAATGGCTCAGATATCCTAGGACTGTGGGAATCCAACCTTCCCAGGTATTTTCTTCCTTCAATCCATGTGTTCCTTGATATAATTCATCAATTCTAGACAAATTAGGATCCAAACTTAAGGGTCGTTATGTCCCCAAGTCAAACAGTTCTTTTCCCCATAACCACTGCATCCATAAATGAAATGTTACAATTTTCCCCTGGTCAAGCCCTAACTCCCCTTTCTATAAGATATTTACTTGAGAAATCCATTGAAATACCCCAATTAGAGCTCAATCGCATCTGTTAGACCTTCATTTTAGAAAAACATCAACCCAAAGGCCCCCCTCCTTATGTACAAACCTTTTTCACAGATATGGGAAAACTTATAGTGGATATGATATCTTTAGTTATGGGATTTAACACTAGTGAATATGTTGATGAGGTCACTCTAGTGTTGTTGTCAATTTTTACTCCTGGACAACCACCTACTGTTAAGTATGGCTATGCTTCCTACATTGCCAATAAGATTCATGATCAATTCCTAAGACTAGACGATGAAGGAGTCTTCAAGTATACCACTTTCATCTATCATCTTATGTTGTATTATTAGTCAGAGAAGTTCCCTTTCCCTATCAGGAAGCTTGAAACCAAAGGAAATCCTAGGTCCATCATATTTTGGAGTCCCATTTTCCATAAGTCCCTTGAGACCCCTTACACCTACAATGAGTTCATAGATCTATTTGTCCGTCCAACAACCACTTTGTTGGCAAGAGTTTCCCCTCCTAGGACCAATGGTGATATGAAGAAAATCCTCTAGCTCTCCAAGAAGTACAGGATAGGTGACTGATACCTATATAAAAACCATACAGAAATTAGGATCTATGGGTGTGAGCTCTGCCCCTTTAAGCTACCAAAGTATGTTCCGATGAGACTCTCTGCATTGGAATATTTCAGCCAAATGATAAATGCAGACCTAGTCCATTTTTGAAATTCCAAGAAGAAAGCTCAGCTTAGAATTCAGAATCAGCTAGGCCCTTTTGTTCGCAACACTAGAGAAGCATGGAAAGAAGCTAAAATAATTTTAGAAGATCATCTTATGTTACCAAATAGTTTTGGGTGGGTACCATATGATCCTAGCAGTTTTATATGTGATAGAAGAATGAAGAATAGGTTGTCTCTATACATTCACCATAGGATCCCAAAGATTGAACAGTTTACAACTATGGATGAATGGATAGAAGGGACCTTAGTAGAAAATGAGAGTGAGCAGGCCAATATTGAAAATGTTATGAAAGATTTTGAGAAAACACTTGACCTAGATTCTTTTGGGTAGGTACAAAGATCAGGAATTGGTGCATCTATTTCTGGAACCTCTCATCAAACTTCACCGGAAATTAGCACACTAGCCATAGGGTCATTAAAAGGTAAAGAACTAAAAACCAGTGTTCAGGTCACACAATATTCTACAATGTCTAAGCAAACTGAAACTTCCAAAGAATAGGTCCAAATGCCAACTCCTCCAACTCAAACCAATGTGGAAGGACCTCCAAGCTTGCAAAATCCTCTGAATGAGGAAAGGAATAAAAAGAGAGATAGGGAAGTAGCTACCCCTGCTAGTGGACCCTCAGAGCAGCCTGGAACAAAAAGGCAAAGGTTAGATCCCCTTTCTGAGGAGGAATTTGTGGAAGAGACAACAGATAGTCAGAGGAGAGAAGGAGTAGATAGTCAGCACACTTTTCCAGTGGGAAGAACATCCACTAGCTCACAGAGACAAGAGCTAGAAAGGCAGCAAAGTGCATAGATATCATCTTTCAGACC
The DNA here is from genome assembly GCA_000404065.3 of Pinus taeda. Lineage (NCBI taxonomy): Eukaryota > Viridiplantae > Streptophyta > Pinopsida > Pinales > Pinaceae > Pinus > Pinus taeda. The sequence continues at coordinate 296,256 of APFE030978438.1, forward strand.
ACTAATGAAAGATGCCATAGATATCAAGAAATCATTTACAGAAATCAAAGCTAGGAATGATCCATTGAGACTCCAAATCTACAATCAATATTTGAAAATGGCCCCCACAAATCAACAAAGATTAATGTCAAGTTATGACATTAAAGAGGGCAAAATGATAATGAGCTACTTCAAGCCTAAAGTGCAACAACCTGAGTCAACAGCAGATTATATCAGAACAAATTTAGAGGTCATGGAAAAGGATATACATCTTATGGATTAGATTGAATTTCACAAACAAACTGGAGAAATGGTCTATTCAACCTTGACTAGTAAGGCAATGATGACCCATGGGTTACAAAATTCTTTTAATAACACAACAGCCCAGCTACACTTGGAGAAAGCCTCTTCCCAGGCTAAAGACAACAAAATAAAGTCTTTAGAAGAAATTATTATTGGATTGGGACATGATCCCAAAGATGTGAAGGGTGTAGAGGCATTAATCAAAAAGAAAGATGAAGATATTGCTGCCTTGAGGAAGCAGCTAACACTGCCTCCCTCAAGGCATCCACAGACTGTTGAGCTTGTAAAGCAAAAATATGAAGAATAGTTGATGGATTTACTTTTAAAACTTAATGAGAGACTAAATGAGACTGAACAAGAAGTAGAAAAGGCACTGAAGGACAAGCAGGGAGAGTCGACCTCTCAACCTCCTAATGTAATACCAGTAGTCTCAACAACAGTCCCCTCTACACTTGGGATAGCATTAGCACCAAACATTCCACTAGTCACATGAGAAGTGATCACAAGCACAACAATAGCAGGGGCAACACACGGCAGTAGTGCCAATTTGAACACAAAAGAATTAATAAAGTCAATGGAGGACATGAGACTACAAGTTTCAGAGCTAAACAGGTTAAAAGAATAGTTTGCTAAGTTGGAACAAAGCTATGATCTCTCAAAGATAAATTTTGTAGAAAAAAAAAAGAGAGGTTAAAACATTAGAAAATAAAGTGAAAACATTAGAAAAAGATCTCACTTTTGACAAGCCTCTGACAGAAATCAAGAAAATTCTTTGGGCCAATATTACTCAATCCATAAATGATGTTTGGCCATCCATTCAATTAATTTTTGAGTAGATTGATCTAGTGAAGATAGCCCAAGAAGAAATTCAAAGGACAAAAGCACAATTAGGACAAATGCCTGAGGAAGCCAACAGGCTCATACATTTTTTGAATTCCAGGAATAAGGAACAACTGGAAGAATTTGGAATCATAGATAGAACAAAAACCATTTTGGAAACCAAAAGGGTGTTAACTAAGAAAACTTTAATGTGGAATTTAGAAAGAAGATGTCATGACATGCAAGCAGAGATTAACTCTTTCATGGAGAAGTTTTCTGTTTTGTAGAGTAAAGGTCTCCCAAGTCCTTTAGTGATTAATGACAGATTAATGAAACATAGGGATTATGTGGATAAATTGAATAAATATGCAGGCAATCAAGCAAGTTCATCAACAAGTGTATCAGGAATAAAAGCACTCCCTACAGGTTGAGTTCTCTATAACAGCCTAGAGAACTTATTATATGTTGAGCATGAGATGAAACACTTGTTCCCAATTTAGCCCACATTCTTCAAGTATACAAAAATAGATGAAACCCTCAAAAAGCTTCAAAAAACCAGAATACCACAGCCAAAATGGTGGGAAGAAATGCTTAAAATTTTGTAATTTATTTTTGGTAAAAGGTAAATTTTGATTTTTACTCCAATCAATAAGGGTAAAGAGGATGAAAAGAGATCAACAGGTAAAGAGTATCAGATGAAGGTAAAGTGTATCAGTAGGAAGATCAAAACAGAGCAGCCAACACATAATTACACCAAGGAATGCAAGAGGCCAAATCATAGGGCCTAACTCCAGCACATTCTCAAGAATAGGGACAGTAAACCATTCGATTGCCTTATCTGTCATCTACGAGGTCTTCTGGCCTATTTCTTGAAAGATATGATTAGTCATCTCAGTTTATATCTCACTTTGTTATGAGATATTTCATTGTAAAATTTTTGTATAAATACACCCCCATTCGGAGTATTGAGGGTGGATTCTTTGACATTGCTATAAAACTGATATTTTGGAATAAAAATTGTTGTTCGACAAATTTTTCATGGCTAGCTAGATGAAGGATTGCTGTAAAGGACTTTTCACAGGATTCATGTGTTGGACATCAAACAAATAAATATCTTATATCTCATGTGTTAATTTTTCTGGTTTATAATATTCATTATGTTCCATATCTTAATATTAAATGAAAAAGAATAATTCAGAAAGTGCTTAAGTGCAATATGTCTTCAATCGTTTTTGTTCTCAATGTTTTCTTCTGAACTAGCATAAATAGTGAATTCTTAATTGCTCTTGTTTCCTAGTTTATTCATATTAATCGTTTAGTAAAGAATTCTTAATTGCGCTTTATTGATGGTTAGTCATGTTCTGCTCTCTTAAAGTATGTTGAAGGATTCTTAGTTTCCCTCTAAACCTTTAAGCCCATCCCATCTTTTTAAGTCTCTATTTGCTTCCTTTTCAGCTATCTTACCCTGTGAAACCATCCTTTATTGAGAAACCAAATCTAGTTTAGCCATTTTCCCTGACTCCATTAGCCCAATGAACTAAACTAATCAGTTCTACCCCTTTGCTACTGAAATTCACCAACAAATTCAAACAAAACCCCAAGCTCTAATAACTAGCCTAAAACCTTATAAAACAAAGCTAAAACTTAAAAAGAGAGCCCTCTCTGGATACATATTGGCTAGATTTTGTATCTAAAAGATTGGTTTGTGGTTACCTCGGACCCGTTTCTCCTTCTTACAACTTCTGGAAAAATTTGAGTGATAACATGTCAAAAACTTCAAAATGGAATAAATTTCACATAGTTTGCGGGGTTGAGGTGATTCAAGTGTCGTTGGAATCAAAATTATGAGCACTGTGATTTGGCACTGACTTTGATTGGTTTTTATTTTTGAGCATATATTTTATCCTCTTCAATCATTCCTCCCCACTGGAAGGACCAAAGAAAATCTGTTTTTATTCAAGAAGTACATGAAGGTAAAAATCCCTACTTTCTCGATATCAATCCACATTGTTGTACTTGGATTGGTACCTTTGAGCCCCACTCGAAGATAATCCAATATGCCTTTACATGAAGTCCTGGTTCTCCTACCAATAATTGTATCTTCCTCCAACTCATCTAAATATTCAGGAGAAAAAACTTCAATAGATCGAATCTAAACATTATCTTCTTGATTTTCAATCATTGGATGCTCATACAATCTCAATTTTTCCACATTTACAACAAAATAAATTTGCGTACAAGGTGGAAAATCTAACAGAAAATCATTATTACCAATCGTCTCCAAAATTTTTAAATAACCATATCTAATTGGCTTTAGATTTTTACCTTCAACTTGAAGTCTTTCCTTGCTGATATACAACCAAACTTGATCTCCCACATGGAAATCATGATCAAATCAATGCTTTTCATGCCTTGCTTTGTAATTTTCTTTTCTTTTCTCAAGTTTACCTTATACTCTCTGATGCACTAGCTAATTTTTTTCAATGAAATTATATGCTTTGTCCACATCACTATATCCATCTACTACAATACCTTTACCAAAGATGAAATCCAAAGGAGACTTTGGAAAATAACCCAAACAAGATTGAAATGGAGATACTTGTGTAGATGAGTGCTTGGCATGATTATAGGCATGCTAGATATAATGCAAATGCTCATCCAAAAGTTTAGGATGATTACAACAACATCAATGAAAGAGATGCACTATTTTTTTGTTTACCACTTCTATATGGCCATCAGTTTGTGGATGAAATGTTGTGTTTTTCTTCATCTTAGTGTCCATGAGTTCCCATAAACTTGACCAAAACCTCTTGATAAATCGAGAATCTTGATTAGAAATAATAGAAGCAGCAACCCAAAGTGAACCCATACATTTTTGAAGAACATCATTGTGGTTTATTTAGATCTAACCTATTTCCTACATGGCACCAACTGTTACACAACATTTTGTCACTGTCATTGTACTCCCCGTTCCTCGATCCTGGAGGACCTCTGGAGTGACCCTAATATGTTTACATGAAGAACATGTCCCTACATCCCTCTTCATTTTTTAGAACATTTTCCTCTTATGTCATTTCCCAAGAATCTTCCGTCAAACCCAGTTTTCAATACCGGTGCTAGTGCTTAGTTCCTCCCCTGCACCGATTTATAGAGTTTAAAACCAAGAATAGCACTGAATGGCGCAAGTGAGCCATTCATCACTCATGCCAACCCTCTTTTTTCAACTTTTAAAAAATGGAGTCGAATCTTCCAGGTCTAGAAGCTTCGTGAACAGAAGTTTGGTAAATGATTGAGCAAGATAGAGTCGAGAGAGACTATTTGGGCTCCTTTCCCTTATTAAAATGGAACAAACCAAAAGGTATAAGGCCTCTCCCACCACAAGATGATTCATTTCTCCTCCATCAAATATATATAAAATCCCCATTTCACACCCTCAGCTAGCTAATGGAAGGGCTTAAATAATCTGCAAATCTTGAGAGCCATATTGAAAACCCTTTCCTTCTAGTTCGCGTGTGAAGGGGGCATAAGCTTGTAGTGTTTGGTTTGGGGTAAAAGGAAAGAGGCCTTGAAATTCCATTGCTTTGAGGGTGAATCATGAGATGCTTCTAGTGGTGCTGGAACCTGAACATGCCAAAGGGAACCTGGAACGTCAAGGCTCCAATTGTATTTCTCTTTGAAGTTTTATTAAAACATATAATGGTTTATTTCCTATATCGTGTGTAATATCATATTTGATAGCTTAAAAATCCTTGACCTCTTTAGTAGATTGAATTTGATTTTATGCTATCATCTTTGTTTTTGTCTCTTTCATGTTTTTTTCAGGTGTTTGAATGAAAGGAATGATAGAAAGTTGGAGCAAGGAGGAAAAATCAACGTCAAGTGGATTAGAGCTATAAGAGGTAGGCCCTCTTATTTGATTCTAATCTAGGGAATTTTAGATTATATTGTTTTGTTTGCGGCTATACCCATTCTTGGGCTGGAGGGATCACTTGTGTCTGCAGAGGAGATTTAACTACTCCACACCAACACACACATTTTGCTGAAACAATACATAAAGATATTCATGAATGTTTTTTGACATTGGTAGTCCCCTTACAAAATCCATAGAAATACTTTCCTAAGGACGAGAAGGAATAGGAAGTCGAGTGTATAAAAAAAATTTCCTATTGCTAGGGTTGCTAGTAATACACATGGAACATCCTCTAAGATATACTTAAACACTTTCATTCATGCAAGGCCAATAACAATACCTCTAAATTTGTGCAACTATTTTTCCTACACCAAAGTGACTAGCAATAAGAGAAGTGTGGGTTTCCCTTATGACATTTACTCTTTCACCCTATCAAACACATACCTTGCTAAGATGATACAACAACTTTTTATGAACATGATAATCTATCTCTTCAACATTATTACCTTGAATCAAATTTTCATAAACATATTTAAAATCATCATCTTGGGCATTATTATTGTTCAAGATAACTTTCATGCATGATTGAGTTATGTTTAAGAATGACATATGCATTCCAAATGGACCTTAATAACATATAAAAAACTTTATTATATATACCTTTCCTCTACCTGATTACCAAATGAAATTTTTGTAGGAATCCCATCCACCTAAAATGTCTAGCTTATGGTAGCTTGGTTTGTGATTGTAAATATTGCAAAGTTTGATGGTCAGTATAAATAATCATTTTTTTACCCATCAAATAATGCTTCCATTTCTTCACGATTTCTACCAAAGAATACAACTCTTTATCATAAGTTGGATAGTTAATTATTTCATTGATAATGTTTTTAGAATGATAACAAATAGGAATACCATACTGCATCAAAATTGCTCCCATGACATAATCACTTGCATCGATTTAAATCTCAGAGTCTCAAATTGTTGCTTCAGACCTGGAAGTGCTAGAACTAGCATTGTACTCATTTTATCTTTTAATGTATCGAAGGATTTTTTCTGCTAAACTCCCCACTGAAAGAATGTTTCACACTTTTCAAAGCATGTAATGGTACTACAATGAGTGAGAAGTTAGCCATAAATTTTATCCAATATTGGGTTTCTCCCAAAAAGCTCCTAACTTCTATTAAATTGTTGGGTTTAGGCCAATTCACAATGAATTCAAATTTTGAGGGATCAATATTCAATTCACCCCCTCCTACAATATGACCCAAATAAACCAAAGAGGTTTTCCCAAATTCACACTTAGACATCTTCAAATACAATTTATCTTTCTTTAAAAAATCTAAAACTTGTTTCACATGCTTGACATGCTCTTCATAAGTCTTACAAAAATTCTGAATATCAACTAAGTAGACTGAATGTTCTCAACACATCAACTCTCATGAATGTTGCAAGTGCATTGCAAAGCCCAAATGGCATAAATAACCATTCAAACAAACCTTGTTTTGTCTTGAAAGTAGTCTTCCAAATATCACCTTCAAAAATCTTGATCTGATGATAATTTCTTCTCAAATCCAACTTAGTGAAATAGAAAACGTATTTTAACTCATCTAGAAAATCATCAATGCGAGGAAGAGGATAATGATTCTTTATCGTGCTTTTTTCTAAGCTATAAATTCCACACACAAGCTCCATGTACCATCCTTCCTTGTAAAAAAAACAATAAGAGACCCACAAGGAGATATGGTAGGCCTAATGACCCCTTTATCAAGCAACTCTTCAATTTTCTTCTTGATCATTGCATTCTCCAAAACTGACATTTTATACATGCCAATGTTTGGAAGAGGTGATGAAAGTGATGTGAAGGAAGGCTACTACTACTTAATACATTAGATTTTTTGTAGGATTCCATGTATAATAGGCTCCTACCTAAAAGGAAGCTCCAACTCCCACAAATTTTTTGCATGCTACAACCCACAAGAGGCTCCTACCTAAATAAGAAACAACATGTTGGTTTATCATTCTACAACATACAAAGGGACATAAATCTCTTAGCCACAACCTCAAGTCACAAAATGTTGTTTACCTAATATATAATTATGTTGTCAAGACTACTGTTGTACTGCTTCTGCTTTTCCACTTTGTCCTACTTCTATCACTGCTCATCAACTTTCTTATTCAGACTCCTTCGCTTACAAAACGTCCTTTTTCCTTTCCCAATTGTATATTTTATAAGGAAGACTTATTGCTTGTTTGTATTATTTGCACGAGTATAAAATGAGCCATTATCTCTTGGTCTTCTAAAAATTGTTCATAAGCTTGTCTCTTCATTTTTTGTTCTAAAAACAATTTGCAACATAAACTAGAGCCGAAATAAAATTTATCAACCAGTAATGATTATCTTGTATCATACATTTTATTCTTAATGAAAAAATATATTTTTCATCTTGTGTCTCAATATTTTGTGTTCCATTTAACAATGTTAAGCCTTCACATTGATTAGCTCCTTTGCACTTCACACCACTTTAAACCTTCTACAATAATAACATTCAAAATAAATTATGACCAACTAGGTTAATGCAATCAATGCCAATATTGCCAACATTTTCCCCCCTTTTGCATTGATGGCAACACAACAACTCCTTATACCTTCATTATGTCCCCATACATCAACTTACCTCCCCCTTTGACATCAATGGAAATGGGAGGTAGTGACAAAGAATTTTGTTGTTCAAGTTATTTGGCTTCGATTTGGTTATTGTTTTCAGTTCTATAGATGTGATCACTATAGTAAAGATGAAGGTTTTTTACTAGTATTTCCCACACATGTTTGAATTGAAGGCATATTATGGCACAAAACCCTAATATAAGGATGCATAAAACTAATTCATAAAATATATGGATGCATTAAATTGTAAACACACTGTTGATTGTTGGCTCTATTAAATCTTTTCTCATGGCCATAATAAAGTTGCTTCCCTCTATATATGCCACACTAGCATTGATAATGCAACTTTGATCTCACAACTGCTATAATTTTGGAGCCTCCTTTGCCAGAGAACCTCCATATGTAATAGATCCATTCTAATTCAAACACATATGTAATACCTCCATTCGAAGTCGAGATATCATATGTAATTCATATGCAATATACAAATGTAATATCCTCATTCCAATGCATATGTAATACTTCCATTTCAAAGCATATATAATACTTACATGGAAACGCATCTGTAATAGTTCCATTTCATCGTATATGTAGTACTTTCATTACACATCATATATAATACTTCCATTTCAATGAGAACATAGATGTAATACTACCATTCGAAGCTTAGGTATATATAGTACTTCTATTTGAAGTTGATGTAATACCAAATGCATGTAATACCTCTTCCATGTAACAAAACACATGTAATACCAAACGCATATGCCAATACACATTATACCAATAATTATGCATTATATAATCTATATACATGCACACACTACTAATGATGAATCAGGATCCAATGATAAGAAGAAAATGTGGCATACATATATACTATGGCATATGTCAACTAATCATAAGAAAAAGCTCCAACGATAATATATATGCTAGTAGCCAATGATATTACATATTCCATTAGCTCGAATGATAATAAGCATGTTAGGGTCCAACCCTAACCCCTTTATTTATGTAATAGGGTCGAGTCATAGTTATAGTTAGTTAAAGAGTTAATAAAGCATGTATTAATAATTGTAAGTGGTTGACCCGCCTTTAAGAAAGGGAACACTATTAACTACAAACGGGCCATGGTATTAGATAGATGGTATTGAGAGAACCATGGTACTTACCCATGGTATTGCATGTATGAATCCTATATAAAGGATAGAGACTCCCCATTAAGGAGCGTCGTGTCTTATTTTGTAATTGAGCTCTGCTCTGTTGGAGGTTGCCCCCTCGAAGAGGCAAGTGAACATTGCTTTCATCTCTAAATAATAAAATAATTTTTTTTTTTTCTCATATTGTTTTGTGTTTTGGGTTGTATTTCTTTGAATATTTTGTATTTTGGCATCTTCTCACAGGTCAAGAGCATAACAAGTGGTGTCAAAGCATTTTCCAGGGTTGGGGGTATCTCCATTTTTGGGCAGAATTTTTTTTTAGGCTAGAGACATGTTCCAGCACCTTTAAACCACGAGATCCTTCATTGAGTGCATAAACCTGTGGATTTGGGGAGGAATGCATGCAGGAAATACAAGACGTGGTCACACTTTTTGGACTCCCTTGTAACCCTTGAGGTACCCCTTCAAGTAGTAGTGCATTATACAGAACCGTGCACAGACTGTCTTCCACGTACCCTCGGGTTATATTGGAATCCCCCTAGGCTCACCTGAAACCTTGCCTTAGATAAATAATCCATCATCTTGCTGCTACAGTAGACCGAGAATAACACTTGGGGAGATTACTCGCATGTACGATACGGTAATGGGGTACTATGGCTAAGGGTATAGTTGATCCTCCTTAGTTAGTGCATTGAAATATTGGGCCAAGTACTACTATTAGACCCTTATGTATATTGCAATCTCTAGCACCTCACACTCCTTGAGACCATACTTCCCTCGTCTCTCTAAATATTGTCATTATCTTCTTTTCCATATCAGATCTAGGAGTTGGGGTTTCTTTGCCGCCACAACAATCAGATCAATCAGTTGAGGTTCTATCACCACAGTACCATTCATATCTAGCATCTAGGGTTCTTTCGCAGCCTCAATCCAACTCACATTCAACAGTTGGGCATTTCGCAGGTAGATCTGACCATTTGTGCAGTGAGGCTTGTAAAAAAAAAGAGTATGAGGCCTTCCTGAGATGCTTATAAGAGACTTATCCCATAAGAATCATGATAGCGACCTAATCGCGGTGGTACCATTCACTTGTCAGCTTCAATTTTCAGATAACTAACTAGGATTTGTGTATGCTAGAAACTAGAGCTCAAGCCATGGCCAACGAGAAGATCGAGAACCTTGAAAAATAGTTGGCTTATTTCCAGATCTTAGCGGATCACATGCACAAATTCATGGACACATTAAAAAGGATCTCATCGGGGTTGCATTTGAAGGCACATGGTTTTAATGAAGATCTTGAAGGAGGATCTAGCCATCATATTCACTTCCATGGAAATCACCAACATTCCCACCCTCGACCACCGAAGCTGGACATGTATAAATTTGATGGCTCTAATCTGGCAGTATGGGTAGCACAAATGGACCAATATTTCACTCTGAATGATATCCTAGATGATGAAACTAAGCTACGTGTGGGAGGCCTTTACTTGGACCAAGAGAGATGGAAATGGTGATAGTGGCATCAGAAATACTATCCCGGGAAAATTACTTGGCAAGTGTTCTCAAAATCCATTTGTGAACACTTTGACCGAAATCTAATTTTTTGGGTCATCTTACCAAGCTCTCACAAATAGGCATAGTAAAGGACTTCATTGTAGCCTTTGAGACATTGGCCATCCACACAGAAGGTCTAGGAGATGAATTCTACTTGGAATGTTTTATAAGTGGTCTCACAGAAGCCATCCAAGCCCATATCCAGATGCACCGCCCACCTACATGGATGGATGCTTGCAAAAAGGCTATCGAAGTGGAATGTGCTTTAGCTTCCCCGTCACCTCGTCCAAATTTCATAGCAAAGGGATGCCCCACCTAGGCTTAGGGCACTACCCAAACACTTAAGGTTCAAAAGGTGTCACCAATAGAAATGACCGAAAGAAGAAAACAAGGATTGTGCTACAATTGTGATGACAAATACTCCCTGAGGCATAAATGCAAGGAACCCATATTCTTTCAAATTGATGTTATTGATCACAACTCATCTGAGGAAGACCCACCCCTTGATGGACCAAAGGAGGAAGATGAGGATGCCCAATAGGACAATGAGCTCCTAGCTATGCTAGAAGAACTAGTTATCTCACTACATGCTTTGGAAGGCATTTCTGTGCCCTAAACTCTCAAAATCAAAGGTTTTATTAAACATCACCCTATAGTAGTATTGATTGATAGCGGTAGCACTCATAACTTTATCCATCAAAGAGTCGTCGAAGTTATTCATTTTTTTTCAGGGTAGTCCCTAATTTCAAGGTCCAGATTGTTGATGGGGGGACAATGAAATGTGTAGGCTACTGCAAAAATATCAAACTTTAGATGGGAGATTACAACCTAAAGACTCACATGTTTCCAATCAACATGGGTGGTTGTGACATTGTCTTGGGTGCTAAATGGTTTCGCACACAAGGCTCAATCACAATGGATTTCCAGGAGCTATATATGAGTTTTAAGTAGAATGACCACATGCATACCATCCGTGGAATCCAGGAAGGTGCTCCTTCTATCATCAGCTCGCATCAAATGGAAAAGTTATTGAAAAAGGGCCATCATGGAGTTATTTCCCAAATTAATGCCATCCAGGCCATTGAGCTCACTACTCTGCAAATTCATCCTGATATGCAATAGGTCTTAAACCGCCACCAACAGATCTTTGAAATGCCTAAAGAGCTTCCACCCTCTAGAGGGGAACATGATCATAGCATCACCCTGGTCCAAGGGGCACAATTGCCAAATGTGTGCCCACATAGATATCCTTTTTCCAAAAATAATGAAATTGAAAAAATCATCAAGGAACTCCTGGAAGTCAGTGTCATTGGTCCTAGCATCAATCCTTATTCATCACTAGTGGTCATGGTGCTCAAGAAAGACGTGGAATGGCACATGTTTCTAGACTTCAAAGCTCTCAACAAACTCACAGTCAAAGAAAAATTCTCTATCTCGGTTGTTGATGATTTTCTAGATGAACTACATGGTGCTCAATTCTTTACTAAGCTAGATCTTTGCTCGGGCTATCACCAAATACGCATGAAAGAAGTAGACATTTGCAAGACTACTTTCCAAACTCATGAAGGCCATTATGAATTCTTTGTCATGTCATTTGGTCTCTGTAATGTCCCATCCACTTTTCAAAGCCTCATGAATCACCTTCTCAAACCATATCTCAGAAAAATTTTCCTCGTTTTCTGTGATGACATTCTCATCTACAACCTCACCTAGAAAAAGCATCTTCAACATGTAGACCTACTCTTGCAACTATTTCGGAAGCATAAATTATTTGTCAAATTATCCAAGTAATATTTTGGCATGGAAGAAGTTGAGTATTTGGGCTACATTGTGGGTCGTGAAGGTGTCTGGGCGGATCCCAAAAAGATTTTGGAAATGCAAGATTGGCCCCAAGTAAAGACCTTAAAGAGTTTGAGGGGATTCGTGGGTCTCACAGGCTACTATCGCAAATTTGTTCACAATTATGGTCGCATTGATAGACCCCTCACTAACCTTCTCAAGGAAGTTTCATTCCTCTAGACTGATGAAGCAAATGGGTGTTTATGGTTATCAAACAGGCCATGTGTTCCACTCCCGTATTGGCACTACTTGACTTCACCATATCTTTTGTGATTGAATGTGATGCTTTAGGTACTGGTATTGGTGTTGTCTTAATGTAGGAAGGTCAACCCTTGGCTTTCACTAGCCAACAAATAAGTGGGAAACATCTGGGACAATCTACCTATGAGAAGGAGATGATGGCCATCTTACATCCGGTAGATACCTAGCGACCATACTTATTGGGGTGGTGTTTCCAAACCCACACAGACCATCAAATCCTCAAATATTTTTTGGAGCAACGTCTATGCTTGCCCCAACAAAATAAATGGCTGACCAAAATGTTAGGATATCATTATGAGATAATTTACAAGGAAGGGCACAAAAATGTAGGAGAAAATACTTTATCACGCCAATTTGAAGATGAAAGCACCACGCTATCAATTTCTCTCCACATACCAGATTGGATTGAAGAAGCCCACAAGGAATGGTTTTCACATCCCTCTCTCTCCTAACTCATTAATAACTTGAGAGAAAATCCTAATTCCACAGTGGGCTACTCTTGGAAGAATGAGATTCTTCACTACAAGGATAGAGTATTGATATCACCAACATCCACCCTCAAAACAAACATGTTGTTAGAGTTTCACTCATCTCCCACTGCGGGCCATGCAAGATTTCAGAATACTTATGCTCGCATTTGTCATTCTTTATTTTGGGCATGCATGAAAACTGACATTCTTACTTTTGTAGATGAATGTGATGTGTGTCAATGCCACAAAGGAGAAACCATCAATTCCCCATGCACCTTATAACCATTGCCCATCCCTGCCTCAATCTGGATGGATGTTTCTATGGATTTCATTATTGGTCTTCTAATGTCAAGCAACAAGTCAGTCATCACGGTGGTTGTGGACAAAATTTCTAAATATTCTCATTTTTGTTCCCTACACCACCCATTTACCCCCTCTTTTGTTGCTCAAGCTTTCATGGACCAGATATTCAAACTCCATGGCATGCCCACCTCCATTGTGTCTAATTGTGACCCGACCTTCACCAGTAACTTTTGGCAAGAACTCTTCAAGCTACAAGGCACCCAAATCCAACTAAGTACTTCCTATCATCCCCAAACTGATGGTCAAACTGAAGCAGTCAACAAATGTTTGGAGACCTACCTAATGTGCTTCACTTCAAAAAAGCAACATCAATGGGTATAGTGGTTACCTCTAGCTAAATGGTGGTATAATACTAACTATCATGAAGCCACCAAGATGACTCCATATGAAGTAGTGTATGGCTAACTCCCACCTTCACCTACTTCTTATCTCCCTGGATCCTCTAAGGTGCAAGCAATGGATCAACTCCTACAGAACCATGCAACCATGCTAGCCATCTCAAAGATAATCTCCATCAAGCTCAAAATCACATGAAGCAATAGGTAGACCAACAATGTTCATAGCACACATTTCAATAAGGGGATCTGGTATTCTTGAGGCTGAAACCATACAAGTAAACGTCACTCAAATACAACGGCTGTCAGAAATTAGCTCCAAAATTATATGGACCTTATCAAATACTTCAGCGCATTGGAGAAGTAGCCTATAAGCTAGCCTTGCCACCAACTTCAAGAATCCATCCTATCTTCCAAGTATCGTGCCTCAAGAAAGTGGTGCGAAACAATTACAACATTCAAACTAGTATACCTGAATTGGATGAAGAAGGTTCACTCTAGCTTTGACCTGAACAAACCCTCGACACGTGAGAATGACATATGTGCAGCTGCATGATTAAGAAAGTCCTCGTCAAGTGGAAAGACACCTCTCTAAAAGATGCGACCTGGGAACTAGCCACTATTCTTCAACAGTTTCTATAGCTTCAGCCTTTGAGGACAAGGTTGCTTTTTATGGGTGAGGGCATGTTAGGGTCCAACCATAACCCCTTTATTTATTTAATTATGTTGAGTCATAGTTATAGTTAGTTAAAGAGACAATAAATCATGTATTATTAATTTTAAGTGGTTGACCTACATTTAAAAAAGGGATCATAGTTAGTTGCAAATGGGATATGGTATTAGATAGATGGTATTGAGATAACCATGGTACTAACCCATGCTATTGCATGTATGAATCCTATATAAAGGATAGAGACTCCCCATTGAGGAGTGTCGTGTCTTCTTTTTTAATTGACCTTTACTCTGCTAGAGGTTGCCCCCTCAAAGAGGCAAGTGAACATTGCTTTCATCTCTGAATAATAAAATACTTTTTTTTTTTCTCATATTATTCTCTGTTCTGGGTTATATTTCTTCGTATATTTGGTATTATGGCATCTTCTCATAGGTCAAGAGCATACAAAAGTGTGTCATTAGCCAAAGATAATATGTATTCCATTATCTCTAATGATAATATATATTCCATTAGCCAACATCGTAAGGTAAGAAGTTGCATTATATATATAAGAGAAGTTCGCAATTATATGTTGTTTGCAACAAATTGTAGTTTAGATAAGGCTGCATTATATATCTGGGTGTTCATTTCCCATCAAGTTCACCATGTCAACGGTAATATATCCAACAATATAACCATAGTAATTTGTTATAAAGCCAATATGGCTAGTAGGTGCTCCATTTATGTATATTAAGAAATCCAAAATGAACATCCATTAGGTTTGTATTTCGCAAAATGCATGGGACACCGTTGATTTCCAGCTATATCTTTGTATGTAGCTAGGGGAAATTTCTATATTGAAATGGTGTCATATAGGCCACCAATTGTCCTGGTTGAGGAAATATGAGTCCATTCATGTGCACCCTTGGTTTCCTTTGTTTCCAATGGCATCACAGTAAGGATTATTTGAAATCACAAGCAAGTGGCATAGGGGATTTTTCCAAACTTAGAAAACTTCTGAGACAAGCAGTCCTTTCTTCATCATTCCCTGTTATATGAAAAATTTACGAGTTCCTTGTATCAGAAAGCATTTACAAAACCATACTCAACTACGGACCCAAAATGAACTAGAATAGGAATAAATAATCACATAGAATATAGAACTCCTCAGCTTTCGGTTGTTTGATGTTCGCCACCATACCGTATATTTCACCCACTACAATTTTATTAGACTTGGCTACCTCAGAGCTTGTTATTCATCCAAATATTTCATATATATATATATATATATTTTTCCCAGGGTTAAATAATATAACTTAAAATTAATGTTGTGACAAACAAATATAATGTTGGTGTGGATAATTCATCACTTGGAAATCGTTGGAGTGACACTGACATATATTTTTGTTTGGATATAATTGTGGTAAAACAATACTCCATTAAATCTGGTGATGATCCTCCATTGAACAATATTTTTAATTCATGGAAATAATACTACATTAATAAATGCAACAATAATACTATCATGTAATGATAATAATAATGATGCTCCACAATGCATTGCTCATGTTGGAACTAATACTAAGAGGGGGGGGTGAATCAGTATTATCAAGTCAAATAATCCTTTTCAAAAACCAAATTGTATACGCTACTTCAGTTAAT
>APFE030978438.1:323275-335920 GCA_000404065.3 Pinus taeda
ACATTGGACCATGCTTGACTATGGATAAACATGGTTTATTTTCATATTAAGACAATATTTATCACAATGCCATGTCGGACCATCATTAACCATGGTTAACCATGGATGACCATGGTTGTCACAATGTGACGTTGGAACAAGAGACAATCTTCGTCACAATTTGATCATAATTATGACCATAGTTGACCATGGTAAACCATGAATTACCATAATTAACCATGGTCAACCATTTTCCACCAATGTTGACCATGATTAACCATGATTGATTATGGTTGACTATGGTTGACCATAATTGATTTTCATATTGAGAAATCCTATGATAAACCTTAAGATAAATATAATAAAACAAGGTATATAAACCCTATGAGAAATTGTATAAATGGTAAAATAAACATGGTTGACCATGGTTAACTAAAAGCCCATGGGATTATAAACCCAAGGGAATATAAAATGAATAAACCCATGTGATTAATACTAAAATACCAAGGGATTATAAGCACAAAGGAATAATATTAAACCCAAGGGATTAATATTATAAACCCTAAAATAAGATTTAAACCCTAAAATTAATATCATGAACCTTACTATTAATATTATAAACCCAAGGGATTAATATTGTAAACGGTAGCCTTAGTATTCAACCCTAAGAATATAAACTCTATGATTAATATTATAAACCCAAGAATTTATAAACCCAAGAAACTTATATTAAACCCTAGGATTAATATTATAAACCCTATTATTAATATTATACCTAAGGAATATGAACCCTTAGATTAATAAATCCATGGGATTGATATTATAACCCCAAGGAACTAAATTATAAATGCAAGGGGCTAATAATACAAACCTAAGAGAATAATATTAAACCCAAGGGATTAATATTGTAAACCCAAGGTATATAAACCATAAGATTAATATTATAAACCTTAAACCAAACATGGTTTACCATGGATTTCATATTGAGACAATCTTTGTCACAATGTGATGTTGGACCATGGTTGACCATGATTGATTTTCATATTGAGAGAATGTTTTTCACAATGCAACGTTGGACCATGGTTAAACATGGTTAATCATGATTGACCATGGTTGACCAATTAATGTGACATTGGACCATGAGACAATATTTGTTACAATGTGATGTTGGACCAAGGTTGACCATCGTTGATTTTCATATTGAGACAATATTTGTCACAATGTGGCATGGTTGACCATGATTGACCATGGTTGATTTTCATATTGACCATGATTAATTTTCATATTGAGTCAATATTTGTGACAACATGATGCTTGACCATGGTTGACTATGAATGAACATGGTTTACCATGGTTGATTTTCATATTGAGATAACCTTTATCTCGATGTGAAGTTGGATAATGGTTGACCATGAATGACCATGGTTAAAGATGGTTGATGATGGTTGAGCATGGTTGATTCCCATATTGAGACAATCTCTATGAGAATGTGATGTCTAAACATGGTTCACCACATGATTAAAAACCCATGGGATTTATATTAAACACTAGGGTTTAAATTATAAACCCTAAGAATAATATTATAACCTAGGAATATCAACCCTTAGATTGATAAACCTAAGGGATTGTTTTTATAAAAGCAAAGGACTAATAAATGTAAGGGATCAATACTGAAAACATAAGGGATTATAAACCCTAAGGAATAATATTAAACCCAACAGTTTAATATTATAAACTAAAGGTATATAAACCCTAAGATAAATATTATAAATCATAGAATTAATATGGTTTCCCATCATTAACCATGGTTTATTTTCATATTGACACAATCTTTGTCACAAAGTGGCATTGGACAATGGTTGACCATGAATGATTTTCATATTGAGACAAGCTTTGTCACAATGTGATGTTGGGCCATGGTTGACTAGCGTTGATTTTCATATTCAGAAAATCTTTGTCACAATGCAATGTTGGAACATGGTTAACCATCGTTGTCACAATCTAAAATTGGACCAATAAACAATCTTTGCCACAATGTGACCATGATTATTTACCATGGTTGACTATGTTTCACGGATCTTGACTACGATTAACCATGATTGGTTATCATATTGAGAAAATCCTATGATAAAACCTAAGATAAATATTATAAATCAAGGTATATAAACCCTATAATAAATATAATAAACAAAAAAAGAAACATGGTTGACAACGGTTGATTTTCATACTCAAACAATCATTGTCACAATGCGATGTTGGGCCATGGTTGAGCATGGCTGACCGTGATTAATTTTCATAATGGGGAAATCTTTGTCACAATGCAATGATGGACCATGGTTGATCCTGGTTGATTTGCATGTTGAAACAATCTTTGTCACAATGTGACATTGAACCATGGTTGGCCATGATTGACGATTGTTGACAATTGTTGACCATAGTTGATTTTCATATTGAGACAATCGTTGTCATAATGTGATGGTGGACCATGGTTGACCATGATTATAAACCCAAAAGATTTATTTTAAACCCTAGGATTAATCTTATAAACCCTATCAATAATACTATACCCTACGAATATGAACCCATAGATTAATATACCCAAGGGATTTATATTATAAACCCAAAGGATTAATACTAAAATCCCAAGGGATTATAACCCAAGGGAATAATAGTAAGCGCAAGGGATTAATATTATAAACCTAAGGTATATAAACTTTAAGATAAATATTATACCACCTAAAATAAACATGGTTGAGCATCGTTAATCATTGTTGATTTTAATATTGAGAAAATCCTTGTCAAAATGTGACATTGTACCATGGTTGACCATGATTAATTTTCATATTAAGACAATCCTTGCTACAATGTGATTAATAAACATGAGTAATTTATATTGTAAACTCAATGGATTATATTATAAGCTCAACTAATGTTCATTGACAACCAAGATATTGGCATGGCATAACATAGCATGAGTGAAACAAAAAAATTTGTGCTATTGGAAAATTTTTAAGTTTGATATCATGTCAAATTGAGGAATAACTCAATACTTAGAGGATTATGTTATTTGCTAAAAGTTGTCAAATTGAGGAATAACTCAATACTTTGATGATTATCTTATTTTCTAAAAGGTGTATATATATATACAAGGAAGTGACTACTTATTTTATATTTCATAAGAAATATTAGATTTACCTAGTGAATGTTCAGTTCTCCCACTTCCAAATTATCTCCAAGATTATTTAGGTATCATAGGGGTCTCATACATCAACATCTTGTTTGGATTATCTATAACATTCACAGTTATACTATTATTATTATTATTATTATTATTATGATAAACTCAATGAATGGTCATTCACAACCAAGAGATATGGCATAGCATGAGTGAAACGCCAAAATTTGTGTGGTTGGAAAATGTTTAACTTTGAGATCATGTCAAATTGAGGAATAACTTAATACTTTGAGGATTATGTTATCTACTAAAAGGTGTCAAATTGAGATATAACACAATACTTTGAGGATTATCTTATTTTCCAAAACGTGTATGTATACAAGGAAGTGACTATGCATTTTATATTTGATATTGAATTATACTTTTATCTAGTGAATGTTCATTTCTCCCACTTCTAAATTATCCCCAAGATTATATATGTATCATAAAGCTCACATACATCAACATGGTATTTGGATTGTATATAACATTGACAATTATATTATTAAATTAAGAGTTAAATTATACTAAATTATTATATTATTAATACTAAATTATTATTATTATATCTAAAATATAGTATAATAATAAATGTGATTTTATTGATATATATTTTTAATAAAATGATATTATTATTATATTATTATATATTTATATATTATTATATATTATAAAACCTTTTAAGAATGTTAATTATTTCTACTACGTATAAAAAATGGAGTTGTCTTGAGTGCGACTTTTTGGACTCACCGATGTCGAAATCAAGGAAAAAAATTGAGTGAACCTCTATTTGGTTATTAAAACGGTTTTTTGACCATATATAGGATCAACACCCTGAAAAACCAAGGCGATTGTGCAAGGTTACCCATCAAGTTCTGATTTCAATAAATTTCCTGTTAAATTTAGAGAAATTACACTAGAAAAACCCAAAGGAAAGATTCCAAAAGTTCCACTAAAGTAAGACTAAAGACAACTCGTAAAAAAAGATATTTTTCTTAATAAATAATATTAAAACAAATATATTAATAATAAAAAATGAATTCATTTAAATAAAATAAATTTAAAATTAATTATTTCTAATAAATATAAAAATGTATTTTCTTTAATAAATAATCTTAAGACAAAATATATTAATAATAAATAACTAGATTCGTTTAATAAAATACCCATAATGCAAATGGAAATAGTCATGAGCCCTGCCAAAATTTAACCATTCGCATCCATACTACACTTTAATCTAATAACCCTGAGTCACTCTTCACATGTAACTAACAACGGTTTTTGATATGGCGTGTAAATTAATCTAAGCTTTACAAAGTTTGTTGATTGTGTTTCTCAAAAAGTTGCTAACACGAGAAATTCTTATTTGTGTTGTGATGAGGTCTATGGAATATTGAGATACTTTGTGGAATATGACAAACCACTTTGGTCCATAATAATATATGAAGGCGATTGAAACCCCTTGTTTTAAAACTTGGTGTATCTAGCATCCCCTTTTCCCTCACTCAACAATTAATCAAAATGCTTAATATAAACCATTCAAAACTATAAAAGTCAATGGTACTTACATTAATTCAAAACTATAGAAGTCAACGGTACTTAATCCATAATAATATATGAAGGCAATTGAAACCCCTTGTTTTAAAACTTGGTGTATCTAGTATCCCCTTTTCCATTAGTGAACAAGTAATCAAAATGATTAATGTAAACAACTCAAAACTATATAGTCAACGATACTTAATCTAGGTTTGACAAAAATCTTACCTTACGAGAAAGTGAGGTTTCCTTTAGTTCGAGCATGTAAGAATTCCAAATATTTTATGATGTTGCACACAATTTGGCCTAGACAACAACAATTTTATGTAAGGAAACCACTAGGCTAGGATTATAATACATAAAAGACAGACATCACCGTGTAAATGCATGGAAGCCTGTAGGTATGTCCATGCAAGTGGTACCACTCATATAATTTAAAATTTGAAATTTCTTATGTCCAAGTGGTATCCATGGAGGCATTATCTTTCCTTCAACATATGAATCCATGACAAGCTGAATGTAAGGTATCTCTCAAAAAAAAATCTAACTTTTATCTAATTGCGATAGGTATTGTATGTTTTCATGGTTTATCATAGCTTGGGTGTGTACTGTTGTCATCGGATCGATATTCAACATTGCTATATTTTAATTTTTTAGCACCCTACTTTATAATGTGACCATAACCATTGACAATTTATTTGGAGGTTACTTATAGAATGTTTCACACTGACTCCATACACTTGTTATAGTTTTAATGTTTATCATTTATGCAACCCGCATACCCTAGAATCTTCTGAACCCTCCTGAAGTTGTCTGGTTAGGTGCCAGCGGGTGACATGACAACTTAGATGTGCAAAGACGTTGGATCTACCGTTTAGATGGCTAGGGTTTGTTTTAACAATCAAATGTGGAGTGGGTGGTTACAAGGTAAGCATCACAGGGTTTTACTTAATAAGTCTCTAACAGAGAATATGTGTTCACGGTATACTAAACAATATCATTAATTTGAGTACATTTTAGAAAATCTCTCTAAAAATCATTTTATTTAACCTGCTACCAATACTAACCAATACACCTTACCAATTTAAAAATCCCCTACTTTCACTAGATATTGTAGGTAACCATTTTTTCATTAACATTTTTTATACCCCTTTATATTTATATCCCCTTTTTTATTTTCATTAACAATGGTAAGAAGATTATGCATGCAGAAAGAATAAGCTAAATACAAGGTAGCTGAAAAACTTGAAAGTTCCAATGAAAAAAGGCAGATATAAGTTGTTTCATTTACAAATACATACTATGAAAAAATTGAATGGAAAATACATAAATTTGAACTCTCAATTGCATCTATCTTCTATTGAATACTGAAAAAGTTACACTAAAACAGTTCAAAATAAAACCTCAATAACCAACACAATGGCACACCTTTCATCTCGCTTATAGAATACGAAGAGGAGAGAAAGTACAATGAATATGGACATATGAAAAATCCTATATGCTTGGACTTTTTCAAATCATAACCCTAACTTGATCACCTAGTGCACCATAGTTTCATGGTAAGAGTGCCAAGTAAGTGTGTTTCCATCAAAAGATGAACTAGAACATGCAATCATGTATCCCTTCCTTGATATTTGTGCCCTCTACCTAAGCTGGGAATTTCTCATGCATAATTGTTCTAATTGAATAAGGAACTCTCTTAGTAACAATAGATCATGCATGGTAAAAATAACAAAATGAAGCTCTAATAATAGAAAAATATATCCAAAACTAAAATCGCTAAATTTGAAACAACATCTAAACAATAATTAATTGAAGGTGTGACATGTGTTCCCTTAACAT
The DNA here is from genome assembly GCA_000404065.3 of Pinus taeda. NCBI lineage: Eukaryota > Viridiplantae > Streptophyta > Pinopsida > Pinales > Pinaceae > Pinus > Pinus taeda. The sequence continues at coordinate 329,847 of APFE030978438.1, forward strand.
GCATGCACCCTCTTCCACACAATAGGATATTTCATTATCTCCTGTGGAATCCATTTGCCCTCTACCAATCAATAGTTAGTACCACCTTTTTCTTCACTTTCATTCAACCTATTCATCAATAATGTAAGGAAAGGGTGAAGGTGCCATATCTATTGTCTTCTCTACTGCCCCATCATCGGGAGGATCACTAGCTTAGCAACAAGTAAAAGAGATCAACGCACACATTAGACATATATCAAAGAGGCATTAGTAATGTGATGCACGTATGTTCTAGAGAAAGGTTTCTTGTGAGCATGAGAAGAAGTGGGAAACGAAAGTAGAAGCGGGAAGTGGTAGTGGAAGCAGGCTCAAGGAGCAACATTTTCAAAAGCTCCAAGGTTGGGAGCAATTTTGGGAGTGAATTTTATATAATATATATTTTTTTATTTTTTTATGCATATATGTCAACAAAAGCTTGTAGAATGATGAATTTGTGATAAAAAGATAAAAACATGGATTAAACCATATAACATCATTCATCTAGTAGTTATAATTTTCATTAACCACAACTCCAAAAGATTACAAGTTCTCATTTAAATAGCATGTATGGGTGCACATGACCGAAATAACATTGAATGCAATCCATCTCTTAACTGAAAATACATCAACACATAGGGTCTGGATGGCCTCTACCATCCAAAAAAATCATGTTATAACAAACACCTATATACCATCAAAATCATTGCCTATCTTGGGATCTTTGCCATTAATACCACACTCTAAGCATTAACATAAGATATAAAAAAAGTAGCATTCCAAGTCAAGATTTTGTTTGAGTGACAGGTACATTTTTAGTAGGGTCATGATAGAGGAGTTTGAAAACCAATGTCGTTAACATCAAGGTATATATAGGGCTTGGTTCTCTTTATTAAATACGAGTTCCATACCCTACTACATGAAAAAATCTAATGGAAACATTGCAATCCCTTAAATCCTAAAATCCTAAAAAACTTATAAGTCTGCTAGAATTTAAGTGAGATGTAAAATTCTACCTTCTCCATATGAAATTTAATGAGGTTGGAACCACCCTCGAACATCCTGAGTCATTTCATGGTAATGTTAAAAAATTAAGTAAAGGTGGCATTCTCCTTTATCTTTAATAATTTAACATCACCATGAATTACATGTCAACACTAGGACCATAGGTTTGAATATTAAGCTACTATGGACCTAATATTACCATCCTCTTTTATTTCTCCCTTCCACACTCGATACTCCAACAATACTCCTAAGCCTCTATTTCTCCAGCCCACCTGATTGTTGCCTTCAAGTGGCCAATGTATTGTATAAAAAATACCTTATAGTACATATATTAATATAACATATAAAAACCCTTTGGCTCCCTATTATTTTCTCAATATATTATTCTATTTTTTCCTCATTTTTTATGCCCCAATATGCATGTGTGTGCTATGGTATTACTTTGTAAGTGAAGCCCCTATGGTAACCACCATCCGGCTCTAGTGTCGTAAGTCAGTGATTCATTCCTTGCTCCTCGTCAGAATCCATTCTATAACCCTGGAGAGAACCCAAATGTTGCAAACTGATAAATTCAATTTACTCGGCACCTTTCATCCATACAATAAGCTAAATTCATGGGTCATTCTGCAAGAGGTTTTTTTCTTTTTTTTTTTATGTCATGGTTACAACTTAATTTTCCCTTAATGGTTGCCATGATTGAGCCTATCGGCAAACTTTCTAACGGCTCCGAGAAATAATTGTTTCTCTAAATACTTCTAGGAGACTCCAAGGTATGGCTGAATGATGAGCTCACACAACAAGTAACTTAGTAAGGGTTATTCCCCTATTGGTTCTCATGCCATTTTGAAATTTTTTATTTAACTTCTACAATACCCTAATGAAGGTGTTTTTTATTTATTTATTTTAGGGTTCGCATTGGTAATTGTTTAGGGCATGATCATCCGCTCAGGTAAATACCTCTCCTAATTTATTTCTCTACTAGTTTTTTGTTTCTCATCATCACAACTAATGTAATTGGCCTTAAACACGTTCATTCTTCTTCTCTTTTCTCTTCCCCCTACAGGTAAATTTTTGTCTTGTGGCCTTGCATACCTACTGAATGTCTGAGGCTTTAATTAAAGGTTCTCTTTTTAACACTTACCCTTGTTACTCTACAAGTACTAGAGATTGGTTTGGTTAGGGATTTGTAATTATTTACCCTCCCTCGAGGTTTGAGTCTCTGTCTTAGGCTAGGGTTTACAATTGTTCTTCCTCTTTGAGTGTGTCAATTCATTGTACCTACATTTTATATGTTTATATAAATGTTTAAATGTTATGTATTTTAAAAATGGTCGCAACCATTACCATTTATCAAATTTAGAATAGTGTAATATTGTCATAAATTGTTACTCAGTTTCTAGATATGACTGAATGATGCGCCTCATCATTGGGTAACTATATAGATGTTAATACACCTCCAAGATTACTAAAATCAACTCTTATCATATTTCCTTACATGTTTTAATTATATTTTACTTAATGAGATGAGTAAAAGTAAGATTTTATGTCTTGTAGTCTAATGTGCATTCATTGCAGGTTTTTGGGAGAAAATCATGACAATTTTGGCTAATTAATGGAAGGAACTCGAATGAGACAAGGAGGAGATAATATAGGAGATAGATCCTCCTCATTAAATGCTTACTCATTCGAATATTCCTCAATCAAATCACACTATCTTGGAGATGCAAGTAGCTGAGTCATGGAGTTCATTGGCAGTCGAGCCAGTCACTGTTAAGAATGAGTTCATCTTGATTTTGGGAACCAAGCCTCCCTAGATTTAAGGAATTTGTTAGAGAATTCAGTTGTATAAATAGGAGGCCTAGAACCTCATTAGGATTCAGATTTTTTATGTAAGAGCACTAAGCATTTTCGAGTTCAAGTTTGGTGGCCAAACACTGTAATGTAATTTTTGATATGATAATGAGAATGAGAATTTCCTTGATCCAGTATTGAGTTGACTCAGAGGGTTGAAGCTCTTGGATTAGGGACCAACCCTAGCAACAAAGTATCCTGTTCTTGGACTTGTATGCTTAGGTTATTTCATAGATTAATTATTGAATTAATTTTAGCATTGTTTCCTTGCAAGTAGTCGTAAATTTGATTAGTTTGATTCCATTTGTGCATAGCTTTAGTAGTAGTTTTAGAGAGGTAAAGGAATACCAAAAAGGCTGATAGCAAGTTGGTTTGGCGTCACTCCTCCCTTCAAGGAACATGGTTTGAGGAAAAACTCCTATTCAGTCACAAAAAGACAAAATTCTAATTTCTTATGGAATTTAGGGTTTCTGCTACTTAGGCCAGCATCTATTTAGTTTTCAAGAATAGGTTTGAGTTGTTATTTCTGATATTTCTAGCTTTGTATTAGATATCATGTTGTCTCACAATATTCTGCAAGTATTCCCATGCATGAACTAGTCAACTAAATAATGAAATTTTGTTTTCTTAAGTTGATTGGAAATCTTCCTTGTTCGATATGATTCATGGATAAATGCTAGTGATAAATCTATTGCGGGAGTTTTAATAATGTAGGAAGATCTTATGTCAGAAACCCTAGACTAACCTCATACATCTATGATCACCAAAAGAAACTAATTCCCTCAACCAATTCATCATTCCATAAGAATAACTTTCCAGGTTTGTTGAGCAAATCCAACCATCTTACAAACTCGGTTTAACTCTGAAGAAGTCATAACTACTCCCTTTCCTTATTTCTTCCAACCTTCATGTTCCCTAAGCCCTATACCACCTTCCAAACTACTCTTATTTCTCTCGGTCAGATCTTGTAGGAATACAGGGGATCCTATAGGAGCTTTAGGACATCTTATAGGAAGCATTAGGACATCATGTAGGACGACCTGTAGTGGCCTATTTTAAGGTCAAATTGTGGGAAAAGAATCCACTAAGATAGGAGAAGTCCCATACTTGCCTCCCAAGCCATATTCCCTTTCACCACCATCTCTAACCCATCTGCCACATCACCAAGAAGATTTAGCATTCACATTTTCACAAAAAAAGACAAAAAGAAAAAAGAGTTATTGTGTTCATTCATATGCACAATAGTGAAATGTTTGGCTATTTCAGATTGCATGCCTAGGATAGTTAGGATTACACACATGTTAGCTTAGAATTCTTCTAAAGCAAGATCTCTTACCAAATAGTTAGATGAGTGGTGTGTTTAAAGCATTTATTTTAGTCTTTCATTAATGCAATAGACAATATTTCCATTCTTCCAATTACGGTAAAATTCCCCTTTCTTCATTGGTAATCAAACTTCTTTTGAATCAATAGAAGGTTGGTTTGAAAAACCATAGTGGTCTATCGCCAGCTTAGTAGTGACAAGGAGTGGACCCATCGCATCTGCTTGTGTATACAACATTGTCACCTCCAAGTTTGTATGAACCCCAGGTTGATAAAGTAAAGTTGGTAGCCCCAGGAGTTGCAACATTCTTGCTCCAATACTAGTGCTCATCAATTGTTGGCACCATTGCCAAGGAGGTGTCTAAGTAATATGTGATTTATGATTTCTTTCTTCCATTTCCTATCTCTTTCATTCTTCTATTAGCTTCATTTCTACAAAAGTAATTGTGCGTTTGTTTTCTTTCTTTCTCATTCTGCAAGTAAGATTTCATTCAACAGTTAGTTCCATTCAATTTTTTATTTCAATTATGCAATTAATCTTAAAAGTTGAAAAACAAAACAAAACAAAAACACTTATTTCACGCCTCGTAGGAATAGGGATAACTTAGGGAAATTTCTGCCAAATACCCAAACCACTTCCAATAGCCAAACTTCCATCTTCTTCAGTGGCTATGAATTGGAGGACCCCTTAGGCGAGCAACTAGAGATTTTTGAAGAGCCTATAGGGGGAGAAAAAGAAGGAGAACCCATTCCAACTGACCTAATGGCTAAAAATAGAAATGACAGAGGAGAGAGAGAAAGAATTGAGGGTGCCTTTCCCATTAGAGAGACCAATGGGGATGCTAAGATAAAAAGTATAAGCCCCTCTACTCTTCCTCACATCCATGGCCTGACCTCAAAAGATCTACATACTTTCTTATTTGAATTCACTATCATATGCAGAACTCATGATTACACCATTGATGATCAGAAGTTGAAATTATTCCCATCCACTCTCAAGGATTTAGCTCTACGCTAGTTCATGGGTTTAGCTAGGGATAGCATCACAACCTAGGCTCAGATGCAGCAAGCCTTCAACAACAAGTATCGAGACTACTGTAGGTCCAAATACATTAAAGAGGAAATTTTTATAATGACCTTGGGGCTTGATGAATCCCTAGAGGATTATGAGAAAAGACTCCATATTAGCTACAAAAGGGCCAGGTGCACACTTGATCCTGAGTCACTAAAGCGAGTCCCGCTTAGGGGGGTTAGAGAAGATCTTCTGGATACCCTAAACCTGCAGAAGGAGGGAACATATACTAGCTACCCTATGAAGATATCAAGATTTTCTTTAAAAACCATTCTATGGTAGCTAGGAAAAATGGTAGGGGTAGTCAACCAATGGCTAGCTCGTCCTCTTCCAACACATCCATAAAAGGTGAAATTCGAAATATGCTGGAATATTTCGAGAGCGAAATGCTACAAACACTTGCCCTAAATATGGACACCATGCACATCAAGAGAAAGTAGGAGGAAGCAGAGAGAGAATTAGACATTTTTTTTCCTTAGATGCACAAGGAGGCAACCTAGGAATGAATCCATTAAACCTTATAGAAATATGCTCAGTCTGTGAATAAAATCACTCCACAGACAAGTGGCCTTCTCTACCTGGACTAAAAGTTTTGTATCATGGAATTGGAGGGGTGACTGAATAGCTCTTCTACATAAATCAAAGGAGGCCTCATGGACCTCAACCTGTTGGCATTATGAGACAAGTGTTGTCCTTGATGGCAAATCACTCAGATGATAAATTATAGTGCAGCAAAGTTATTTTCAAGTTCACAGAATTTTATGCAGAGAAAAGTTTACTTCATGTAGAGAAAAGTTCACGGAATTTT
>APFE030978438.1:337128-362862 GCA_000404065.3 Pinus taeda
GCAGTGCGGAGACGCCACAAAGGCGCCACAGAAGGTGAAGTGCGTAGCGACGTAGGGCAGAGAAAAGGAAATTGCGTGTCTGTCTTAAGATCTTTTGTTGACTTATTTTTTTGTTGATAAGGTGTTCTGGGTTTAGTTTACTGTTATTGTGGATCTGGTTATCTGGGTGACTTACTGTTACTTGATGATCATTTGATGTTTATGGATCCAGTATGAAAATTGGATGAAACGTGGCCTTTCAGATTATGTGTTGTGCTTCAGTGTATCCAGTATGAAAATTGATGAAACGTGGTACCTGGAGGAGAGAAGATTGTAGGCCGGCGCCTACGTACTAGTTAAGCTAGTACAAGAGCTAAATGAAATCTTTGGAGCATTGTAGCAGGTAGCAGCCTGCGTACTAGTAAATGGATCAGCTAGTACAAGAGCAAAGGGGGTTGTAGCTCCCATACTGGTATAAGACTACACCAGTACAAATATTGTAAAAGGTTTTCTTATTAAGAAGAAGATTCAGATGACTTGCAGCAGGTGGTTTTCTCCCGCATTGGGTTTCCACCTTATATCATGGTGTTCATGTGTGTGCCTTATGTGTGATGATCTATTCTATGTTACTGCATCTTTTAACTGATAATATGGTTGATAATGTTCTAATGCACTCATTGAAGATCAATTAACTTAATCATAAGAAGTTGTGGAAGTAGCATATATGAATCAGAGTTTGGAAATGAAAAAGTTTTATTAATGTGATAATACTGATTCACCCCCCCTCTCAGTATTATTTCCAACACAACCATACTAGCAGGGCATGCAAGGGTCATCCTATGCATACTATAACCCTAACCAAAACACATCCACTCCCTGTTGGGTGCCCCCTCCTCATCCCTCTTGGTCTACACCTTCTCCTTGGTATTTTGCACCTCAATACCATTCCCAGCTGACCAACTAGCCATTTTAGCCATATACTCCTCCACAACCTCAGTGGAATGCACCACCCCAGGGGTGGAGGATCCCATACAACAATGTTGTAGCTTTATTTCCTTTACCTCCTACTCAAACACAACTTTTACACCCTGCTCCACTTAAAAAACCTCAAATTCTTTCCTAGGCAAATCCGAACCCGAACAACAGATAAGCACAACAAGTATATAGTGGAGAGACATCTTACCCTGCTTATGCTATGGAAATTCAGGAGATCAAGCTAAGGTATGGGAGAGTACTCCAGGACATCCAACCTCCATCTCTACCAAGGGAGAGTGAGGAGGAAAGAGAGGAAAGTATACCTAGAGTGAATCCACCACCCTTTCTTGAAAGATTAACTCATCCAGTCCAACCTACCCCAGAAGAGAATGAACTTCTAGGTGAATTGAAAAATCTATGTGTCAAAATTCCACTTCTCCAAGCCATTAAGGATGTACCTATTTACAACAGACTGATTAAAGAGAAGTGTTTTAAACATCCAGGGAGATGAAAAAGAGACACCCCTAGCATTAATGTCATTGGGTAGCTATTTGACTTAATGCTGGGGAAACTAATTTTCCCAAAGTGTTTAAACCTTGGAAGCCTTGTAGTAGATATGCACATCAATGGCACCATTGTCCCACACACCTTGATTGATCTTGGGGCTGCCATTAATGTAATGACTAAGGACACCATGCTCAAACTAAATCTTCAGGGTTCACTAAGAAAGACCACAATAGTCTTACAGCTTGTAGATCACTCCATAGTAGCCCCTGAGGGGATTGTTGAGGATGCGATGGTCTCCATTGACTCCTAGGAGTACCCTGTAGACTTCCTAGTTCTCTAGCCTAAGGCCAAGCTTAATGGCTATCCCCTCATACTTGGGAGACCTTGGTTAGCCACTGTCAATGCCTACATCAACTGCAAGGTTCAAAGCATGACTATAAAAAAATGGGCATTTGTCCAAGAAGTTGGTCTTGTACTCTTCTACTCAACCATCTTTACAACATGATTTAACTTTATGGCTAGAAGAGGAGGAAGAAGATGAAGTCTACTCAGTGCAAATCTATACCCTAGAAGCTGCTATGGGAGGAGGACAACCAGATGAAGATGATCTGATTGAACACATACTCCAAATTCCAACTCCAAGCACCATGTCCTTAGACAAAGTAGTAAAGGAAACCAAGAGAAACCATCAGATTGATCTATGCTTAGCTAATTTGAACCCTACTTGTGTCAATACAATAAAATTTGGCCTTGAAAGAACTTTGAAAATCAAGCCCTCTCTTTTTGTACACCAAGAAGGAGAGTTGTGCAACATGTTAAGGGAACATCTGGATGCCTTTTCTGGGAGTTACAATGAAATGAAGGGAGCGCACCCCTCAGTGTGTACTCACCACATTTATGTCAAAGAAGGTTGCAAACCAGTCTGACCACCGCATAGGAGAATGAATCCAACTCTCAAGGATATAGTCAAAGAAGAACTGCAAAAGTTGCTCGATGCAAGATTCATTTACCATATCTTGGACAGTGAGTGGGTTTCTCCTTTAGTGTTGGTTCCCAAGAAAAATGGGAAGTGGAGGATTTGTGTTGATTATAGGGAGTTGAACAAAGTAACAAAAAAGGACCATTTCCCTCTATCATTCATCGACCAAGTGATGTAGCCTCAAGTTTATGACTCCATCTAAAATCATGCCTTTAAAACCAAGGTCACATTCAAACTTTGTTGCAACCCTTCCTAAGTTCTGTGGAAATTAAATTCTATTCCAATTAAACTCTAGAAACATAAGAAGTCATTTTTTTTCCACGCACTCTACATAAACATAGTATAAATACCACTTCAGAACTCCTTAGCCAACGGTATTTTTGCAAAATCACTCACATGTTACCTAATGGACCCTTTTCTGCAAAAAAATCAGATGGCAGAATTTCAAAATTCGTATTCCTTTGATTAGAAATTGCCTTGCAAGTTTGATCACAGTTTCTCCTTACGAATTTCCCTCTTTTGTTAAGAAATTTTCTTTCTTCTATGTATGAGACAAAAATTCCTTCCACGTTCAGATTCAAATCATTGACTGGTTGAAACATTGCATGCCATTTCATCCATTATCGATCTTTGATTTTGTTGGAGGGTAGCACTATGCTTCATCAATTAAAAACACAGAGGTTTACCTTTCCATCAATTGTTCAAGCAGAGAATCACATGATTTTTGCATAGAGATTTAGTTAATTTTCTAAGCAAAACCCCAACCACGTTTTCAAAAAAGGAAACTTCAGAATATTTATTAACAAATGATGTGTTCAATATGGCTTAATGTAGAGTCATCCTCTCTCCTACAACTACACAATTCAATGCATTTTTAAACTTTGTATTCTCCACATATTAATTTCACAATCTCAGAAATAAAATAAGTCTTTGCTGCCTCATCAGTTCAACACTAAAGTCATTCAAGCCAATATCAACATAATTATATATGAACCAGCAGGATAAATCTGTAGATCTACATACACAAAGAGTAATACAACAGAACCTGAATATTATTTCATCCACATAGATTCTCTACATGTATATGTATTTGGAACTTCTGTCTATCCTCTATCTATGGCCTGCTTTTCTTCACTTCAATGGACTCTTACATATCTCATCACACTCTCTCACACACTTATATGCACTTTCCCTCTCTCCTTTTCATTTACAGGCTTACATTTATAGGAACAATTATATAGTTAGGGATCATTTTGGATCCATGATATTCTCCATAGATCACTAAACTAATTCCTAAAATATCTTAATCCAATTTTGACTCAGCTCATTATCTATTCTAGGAATTCTTAATCCCTAATATTTTCATGAGATCTCATCAGGCTAGTATCTCTCGTGTTCTCAATTATGTGAGAATATTTACATTATAACCTCACACGCCTATTTCCCATTCAAAGTATTAAAAAAAAATGCAAAATTCTTATCAATAGATTAAATTATTTATCAAACATTAGACCTCCTAAGTCATCCAAAAATAAAATAATATTTTGAGTTGGATGCTCCTACATCAGACTCCCAAGGTTGAAAACATTCATGATCTCCTGATCATGTGATTTCTTATGCCGATGAAAACCTCCAGGGACCCAAACCTTAATTTGTAATTGTCCAAATGCTCCGCACATTTGTTGTTGTTGCATGTATTCTATCTTCTGGTTCATTTTCCTTCCTTCAATCAACTTCAAATTCTGATTGATCATCCCTTCTGTTGTCATTTTTCTCCACCTAGACTATTTCATCATCAACTCCCATAGCTCCTTAATCACAGAATCAATTTTTGTTATTCCTTGTAATCCTTGATAGCTTTCATTAAAATCCTCTTGGGCTAAAAATCCTTTCTTTTGTCTATTGTTATTGTTATCCTTTTGTTGTATTTCATCTTCACCTATAAACACATTTTCCTGCAATTCCTTACATGTCTCCATCAAACAATGGAGCTACCAATACCATCTTTAAGCATCAATCTTTGTTTAGGTTCACACTAGTGAATTTCCTCAACTTGCTTCATATCCTCAACCATAAATTCTATGACTATTTGCTAGTCTCCTCATTAACCAAATGTGCATGTGCTCCCCCTTGGTTGTCCTCATGAGACAACATAGTCTCATTCTCCATCAGAATGCAATTTTGATCTTGCATTTTTGAAATGTCTTTGTACATTTCCTTCATCTTCTTGACAACATCAAGTGATTATTTCTCACCTTATTCTCCTTTATCCATATCACAATCTTTGTGTTTAACTTCATCTCTTTGATCTTCATGTTGAATTTGTCCTCTATTAAGTAGTGCATCTATGTATGTCTTCTATTGTACCAGTTCAAAACTGTCTTCTTTTGAGAAGTATTAATTATCATATATGGGCTTACAATCTTATTCAATTTCTATGATACCTGTAGAAGATTTTCCATATTTATCTACTTCAAAACCTGCCTGGTTACACCAATTATGAGAAATATGATATCCTTTTACTAGAATCATCTCTAATTTATCATTACACATGAGACATTTATTAGGCTTCTTAACATGTATAACAGTTTGCAATAACTATTCCATTTGCTAAATCTGCAACCACACACAAAATGTCAGAAATAAAAACATTAGGCTTGATAGCCTTACTTATCAGCATATCCATTTGTTGATCTGAACTCTTCAAAGATCTCATGAGACTTCTTGCAAGTCTATCTCCCTACTCATTCTCTAAGAAACTTATAAGATCCTGAATAGATGTCTTCTCAACATCATCCTCTCCAAGGATATCACCTTTCTCTGGTTCACAATAGTGAACTCTTTCCTCGGTTTTCAATGACCTGTATCTACACTCAAATCCTTGGATTTTCTCTTTCTTCTTCATTTTTCTTATACTTTTCCCCAGTTTCTTTATGAATAATTGTACCACTGGTCACCAAATTGGCTTCTTCATACTCCATCCTCTTCTCTAGTTTACATCCACATTTTTCTATAGCAGCTTCTCCACATAAGTGAGTTCACCTATTATCTCAGTCATATCTCTATCAAACTCATCTTGACTCATCACCTCTATGCCCTTTACCTTGGCATATTTCCTTATGCCGTGGCTTTCTTCTGAACCTCTGCAATGATCTTCAGTGAGCATTTTCTTCCCCTCCTTTGTGAACTCCATCTTGTTCACTTGTATACTGCACCTAAGCCTCTCTTTTCAACAAGTTTTTCTCCTTAAGCTTGATCTATGGCTCTCTACCTGTGGAACCATTCCTTGAGAAAAATCTTTTGCTCTTTTAGGCTCTACATCTCCCACTTCCTTTGAGAACATTCACTTGTCCTCCTTATCCAACCTCTGTTGGAATTGTTCAATGTGTTTCCATTGTCAAGAGTTCACATGCTCTTCCTCTTGAGAAGACAAATAGTTCTTTGTTATAGCTCCTCTCAGCAACCTAAAATCTGCAACACAGTCCTCAAAACCAAAGTTAAAAATAAAAACATACCATGTCACCTTCTAGATCTTTGTATGATCTTGTTTCACTTTTAATGGATTATTCCTCATCACACCGATCTCAGTGTATCTTCCCACGAAGTGTCTAGAAGAAACACATTTCTAATGAGGATGTTAACACAGGTTTGTAACTTTGTTCAACACAAGTCCACACTATCTATTCAATGTATGCTTGTAGATTCTCCTTACAGGCTTCACAACAACTCCAGTTCTAACAATGTCAAAAATTAACTCGACATTTAGCTAATGAATTTGACATTTCTACTAGTTAACTCCAATAACTCGACTCGCAAGAACACCAGAGTTTGTAACAAGAGATCTCACAGGCTCAACAATGAGTGTAATATTTCCATATAATACCAGCTATATTTACAAAATTTATAAGATCCCTAAGCACTCCACCCTTCTGATAGTAGTCAATGCCTAAACCTCCAATGCCATCGGACAACAAAAGATGAAATCAGTAATTTTGATGGAAAAGTTTCCTTCATTAAATATGGCTCCATTTAATAGTAATTTGGAAACCTTGCATGTAGTTTCAAATAGCGAATAGAAATCAAAGAGATTGCACAACAATTATTTTTAATTGCAATCCAACAATGCAATTATCAGTGTTCCTTCAGCGACCTAATGACTAAATCAACTCCACAACTCCAACACTTTCAATGCAACAATCAAAAGAAAACTTGTCTCCTTTGTGCCTTCAATTGGAACCTACAACTCCTTTTGTACACGAGTTTCACATACACTGAAATAATCTCACTGTTTCAGACTAGATATGTAGGCAACACTCATTCTTCCATAGAAATCAAAATATGCCAAGCTTGAAAACATACCTAGAACATTAACTCTAGCATTGATCACAAGAGTCAGAACTCACCATCAGGCAGGATTTTTGTCAACCATTTCCTTTGCAAGGTCAAGATCAACAAGCAAACTATTTAGATATGGATTTTTGTCATAGGCTTTCTTGATTCGATCAAGAAAATTACGCTAATGATACTACCACTATTTCAAATCCCATTCATGCAATCCATGTCCACGTCTATCCAAGCAGTAGAGGAGCTCCATATTTTGCATCTTTTGAGCACTCCAAACTATACTGCAAATACACAGTTTCAACATAATGAAAGAACAACCCTCCTAATCATAAATATGATGTTTTCTTTAATTCACCAATGGAAATTAATTCTTATGTGAACTTGGAACATATTCCCTCAATTGATACAATTTGTTGGTTCAAAGTTCTTTCTTCATCGTCTATAGTCGTATTCAACACCAGATATGTTCCTCATATCTATCACAACGCATTCGATCTGATTAAGTCCATCAAATAATTTCAAATAGCAATGAACCTTTAGGAAATTCTCTCTATGATCCATCTTCTTCCTAAAGCATACTGCTTCACATTGTTATCGCTCGATGAAAGCAAGATTTGGCAGTACATATTAAACCAGATTTGATACCAAAATGATGTAACCTTAGGTCTATGACTCCATCTAAAATCATTCCTTTCAAACCAAGGTCACATTAAATCTTTGTTGCAACACTCCTTGAGTTTTGTGGCAATTAAATTCTATTTCAATTAAACTCTACAAACATAACAAGTTGTTTTTTTCCCATGCAATATGCATAAACATTGTGTAAAGACCACTTCAGAACTCCTCAACCAATAATATTTTTGCAAAATCACTTGCAAGTTACCTAATGGACCCTATTCTGCACAAAACCCAGATGGTGGTGTTTCCGGGAAAACTAGTGCCTTTTCGATCTGCTAGTCCCACTAAGATGGGTAGCTATCTTAGAAACTAACAATCAAAGAAAATTGCAATTTCCTTTATGTATGATAGATAAGAGAGAAGCAAAGGGGACCAACCTGGATCTTTTGCTTAGCTCCTTGCTTGTTTCCTCTCTCCCTTGATAGAGTTTTCCACTCCTCTCCTACTTGTCTCGCTTTACAGAATACCTGTAGAGGCAAAGCAACAAAACACCATCAAAGCATCTCAATCTATAATATCATAAACAATGCAGAATCAGAAATACATTAACCATACAATTGCATCCACAAATAACAAGATTCACAAATACACGATATATGGAGGAAAGCTCAAAGAGCTTTACTAATAGTAGAAGAGAGGATTACAACCCAGTTGTCTAATCCAGCATCATCCTCCCAGCATCAAAGCCCTCTTCACCTCATGAAATGAAAGATCACCCAACAATACAATGTCTCTTCTCAAAGAGAAACCATCATCACTTCCTTACAGATTACAAAATTCCAGCCTCTAGATCTCTCAAATGAGGGATCCATTTATAGATATTTGTAGAGGTGTGAGTTAGCTTTGGGTTTTTTGATTAGTTTCATTCCACTGATAGTTCTTGGTTCCACTTGGATATTTCATGAATCTCTTACTCATCCTTGGATGAATTCAGAGAGGCAAGTGTCATAAGAGAAGTTTCTAGAAGATTCCATGAGTATCCACTTAGCAAACTATCTCAGACATTTGTCCATCCTCGCTCATCGCACCCTACAGAAGGCCTTTTCAATATTCATCGCACATCCCATGTGTAGAAAGTGAGATGCATCACACCTTGACCATGGAGCATCAGTATGGTCCAGTTTTGGCCAGTTCTGATTGGTTTTTTAGGTGGAACTTCAGGGAAATGATGTAATCAGTTGACCATGGTCCTTTAGGGTATGAAACAACACTTTTAGGGGTTAAAAAGCCATTGATTTATTGACATATATGATTGGGGTTGCAATGCCAAAATATGGCTATAACAATTGCCCCCTAAAGCATGAGGTCATAAATCTTCTAATGTCAGGTGAAATGCTTTATCATGAGGATCTGAGGTATTCGAACTGGAAGGTGACCTGTATAAAATACAATACAATACATCATCATCATATTATTTTCATGATCTAGCTGAGGTGGGCATTCCCATGCTCATCTTTATAAATTCATTTTCATGTACATAGGACAAATAATCATCTGTTGTTGCAAACTGGTGATTCTTTGTATGTAGAGTCATCATTTCATAGTTTGGATGATCATCTGTGCAGCTTCTATGTATATTTGATGTCTTTATATTCTTGAATATATCGCAACCCAGATGAATGAAACTAGATTCGGGGTCTTCAAACTCATTCAATCTTCGCCCGATGTACAAGTCGATCCATGTGAAGAGATGTTCTGAAGTTGAACATGGAAAGACATCACCTGATTACCAGCCAATGATGTAAGTTGTTAATAGGTGCGAGAGGAATCACCGATAATGATAATGAACCTCAATGTAATACAGTACAATTCACGTGGTGTGAATATATGATATGATGTCGAACACCACGTAAAATCTTTCGGTCGAAGGCCATTAATATAAACTTGTCACCGGAAGTGAGAAACTTGCCATTGAGGAATGCAAGCTTCAAAGTACTGAAAGGGTTGTTCCTAAGTCAACTTCTTGGATAATGAGCTGATGTCGACAAGAAGTGACCCGTCGTAGGAGGGCCTTAATGTATCCCACATCTACAACACAAAACGAAGCAAATGATTTTCTGGAGGTGAAAACGATCTGATGATACAAGGTTCAAGAATGGCGGTCATGAAAAGTGGAGGGTAAAGGTATTGTAGTGGATGAGGCGTTAGCTAGGTGGTGAATTCTCTGAATGACTTCTCTTGAAAATGTTGGTGACACTGAGATGGATTGGTAGTGTCAACCCCAAAAGATGGATGGTGTGGAGGACCAATGGTGATATGACCAGTGAATGAAATAACCCAACTCGACTCGATCATGGTGATGGAGTGAAAGTGTCATGTTCAAGAGCAACCTGCTACCAATGAATTTCTTCAAGTTTTCTTCTCTTTTTCCCCAGTCATTGTTGACCAGTACCTCTTTATTTTTGTCAAGCTTGAGGAGGATAACATATGCTTGTTCTGTAATTTTCCCTTCAAGCAAACCTGTCACTATGTTTTGGCGAGCCTAGTGACAGTGAAACTCGCTCTTGTCCGGATGGACAAGTTTGTTGCTATTGTTTTAAAGAGTTTAATAACACAGACAACTCGGTCCTTTTCATCTTTAGAGTTTTTGAAAAGGGATGAAAAGGAAACTCTAGCAGTGCTTTTTCATAGCATAATCCCTTAAGTCCAAAAAAGTATAAAATAATACGAAAGGGATGACTTTTCGATCACTTTAGCGAGACCAAAAAGACGAGCGCTCGATATTTTTGTGGGATGATCCCTCAGGTCCAAAAATATTAAAATATAGAGGAGGGATGATGCTTCCCTTTACTTTAACGAGCTGGAAAGGCCTGTAGCTCGGCAATCTTTTCATATTTAACGAGTCTAGAAAGAGCTTAAAAGAGACTCATTTTTGGGGAATGAGTGATGTTTTCAGGTAGCAATTGGTTCCAAGTAAGTTTGGAACTTCTCAAACATGGAAATTTAAAGAGGGTGGCTAACAGAATCACTCATCACAATTGTTCCTCAAAAGGGTATACAATCAAGTGGAAGCGTATGATCGGCCAAAAGAATGGAGGTGATAATAAGAACACAACCAAGGCTTAAAAGGCTAATAGCAATGCAATCACAGAGGTTGTTTACTGAAGGCGGGTTTACTTTTTTAATGAGCTTGAACCTTGCACTAACATATGCTCAATGGCAGGTTTATTTTTTAACGAGCTTAAACCTTGTAGAAACATTGCTCATACTAGTCATTTTAAGGATGTCCCTTATTAGTAGGTTCATTTTTTAGCGAGCTTGCACCATGCGAAACTTTTCTCTTTGCCCTTTTATGTAGGCTAGAAGTGACCAAACTACAGAGCTAACTATGCTAAAAGCTAACGAAGTACTGAGATTAGGTAGGATGGTTTTGTCTTTGAACACAACCCTTCCTTTGGTCCTACCTGGTGCGTAGACATTTTTGGACTAACTAACTAGCCTAAAGAGTTTATAGTAAAAAGCTAGAAGATGAAACTAGTTGCTTTTCAATTGCATAAAAAAAGGTTTCCATGCCCCCAGGTATTGAGAAAAGGAGATTTCTAGGTCACCGTATGGAAGTCCCTACGGTTAGGCAGGATTGTTTCTGTCAGTGATTAGACAAAAACACTTCCTTGGCTCTGCCCATGGAAATAGACAAAGGTGAATGGTCTGAGCTTCCAATCACATAACTTACGAGTAAATAACTATTTCAAACTGATCCCATAACCGACAATGAAATGGTATTTCAGACCAATCATATAACCTACAAGGAAATCTATCTTTTCAGCTGGTTTTTCCTACCGGAGCAGACCAGGGTGCATGCCCCCTAAACTCCGTTACATTCACCTGATTACTCGCGGTAATTAGGTGGATGAAATGAAGGTTGAAGAGACATTATTGACATAAAGAGACCATTTAGGGATGATGTTTGACTCATAGCTATGTTTGAACCGGGAAATGAAAGCTGGTCTATAAGATGTACCATTTTGCCTTCATGCGGGAAGCACATTACTCAAAAGAGTGTGGAAACAATAGCCTCCATGCTATAAACATAGTCACACCGAACGACTAGATTTTAATCTAATGGCCCTTGGACTACCATCACGTTCAAGTGAACGGTTTTCCTTTTCAAAGTTATTGGCAACTTCGGAAGGATCCCTAATAGTCGACTGTTTCCTTTGTTGAATCCTAACAAATTTTGATTCTCAGGTAGAAGTGATGGCAAACCAAGCACTTTCCAAGCAGTTGAGGAAAGGATACTCACTGAAGCCCTTTCATCTATGACAGTGCTAGACACGATCATTTTGTAAACTTATACTATGATCTGGAATGGTACATTAGATGGAAGGCGGGGTCTCGCTAGTTGATTCCAATCGAATGAAATGACTAGACTGCTTGGAGGGGGTACCGAATAAACGGCTAGATGAACCCTTAAACTGGGGGACTTTCCTCTTATTGTAAAGGAACGGGTGGATTGTCCCCAGGTTCATCAGACTTTGCATTAACAAAAAGAACTTGGACAATATTGTTCTCATTCTCTTTGGAAATTGTATCATCTGAAGGTGGACCTTCTGAAGGCAAGATTGGGTCGACTGCCATCTAGACCAGTTGACTTTGGTCTAGTATGGACTCAGAAGGTTTACTTTCAATGATAGGTGCTTCGACCGATGATTGAGTTACATCAGTCAGGTTTTCAACTAGCGATGGACTTGGTAAGAGTTTCTTGTATCCAGGTGGGAGTCCCTACGGCGAAGCAGCATGGTTATCCAAGACACTTTTGGCTTCATCCATAAAAGGACAACGGTGAAGGGCATGATCACCCTCACATAACCTACATGGAAGTCTGACCTTTCCTTTCTATCTATTGACTTCATTTTCACTAGTTGATGGTGTACTGTCAACATGATCACCAGAGGTTGATGACACTAGACAGAGAAAATGGGGAGACCATTCTCTCAAGATTCGCAGAATGCAAGGACAATCTCGATGAAGGTGATTGAGAGCTATATTTCAACGTTTCCGACACTACAAGATATGACTCAATCCACACAAGTGTGTGTTTTGTGTTGGTTCTGGTTGGTTACTTGGTTTCGTAGTTTCTAAGGACAGAATTCGACTTGACCCATGTAAGGTTCAGGAAATCAGCAACATGCCTCCACCTTCAAATTTGCTTCAGATTCAAAAACTCCAAAGGAAATAAAACTTCTTGAGGAGGTTCATTCCAAATTACACTAAACTTGCTAAAGGTTATACACATATTTTGAAAAAAGAAGTGCCCTTCAACTAGGATCAGGTTGCACAAGCTTCCTTTGATGCTTTAAAGGATTCCCTAATAAAAGCATCATTCATGTACACTCTTGACTATCAAAAAGACTTTAACTTGTATCTCGCAGCAATGGATACAACCATCGCCATGGTTTTAGTACAAGAAGACAATGGAATTTAACATCCAGTTTATTATTTAAGCCGAAAGTTAAATGATACAGAAAGTAAGTACTCTTATGTTGAAAGGATAGCTCTAGCAGTTGTTCAAATAGTATAGATATTTTGACACTATATCCTCTTTCGCAAAAATACCATTCTGTCAGATTGCGACACTATGACCTACATTCTGTTGCCTCAATTACTAGGGGGAAATATTCAAAATGGATAGCCATTTTGCAAGAGTTTTATCCAGAATTCACCAAATCCAAATCAAAGAAATCTCTAGTTTTTGTAGAGTTACTATGCGACCTCCCATCATCGTCCAACGATTCAACATCTAAAGTATCAATCGTGGATGAAACTCTGTTTCTGATATTGTCAAGTGAACCGTGGTATGGAGATATACTGATCTATCTCCTAACCCAAACCTTTAGGCCTAACACCTCTCGCTCTAAACAACGACGTACTCGATACCAAGCCAAAGACTGCATGATCATCGATGATACACTTTACCGTTGTGGTGTCGATACAATTCTGCGAAGGTGCCTCATGCATAAGGAGGCCAAAAAAGTCCTGAATTATTGTCATTCAGGTGCGTGTGGGGGGCATCAATCTGGTTACGCTATAGCACAAAACATCTTACGAGTTGGTTAGTTATGGCCTACTATATTCAAAGATTGTATAATCGCAGTCAGAAGTTGCCATGCTTGTCAGATTTTTTATCGCAAAGCCAGACTACCACCTGGACTGCTGCATCCAGTAGTTGTTGTTGGGCCATTCACCAAATGGGGCATATATTTCATGACATGTAACCCCACCTCAACCGGGGGGCATGGGTATATCATAGTCGTTGTCGACTATTTTACAAAATGGGCCGAGGCGATGCCTGCATTAAACAATAGCGGCGAAACCACTGCTCTTTTCTTTTTCAATCATGTAGTGTCTAGATTTGATGATGGTTGAATTGGCCGCCAAATTAGGACTGTCCCACTACAGTTCTACTCCATATTATCTACAAGCTAACAGACAAGTTTTGGCCATCAATAAAGATCTAAAGCGCATGTTGGAGAGGATGATTGGAGTCCACAAAAGGAATTGGCACTTAATCTTGTACTTAGCTCTGTGGGCATATAGGACATCGGTAAGAAATGCGACCGGATTTACACCCTTTCAGCTGGTGTATGGCCTGGAAGTAGTCTTACCGATTCAATGTGAAATTTCATCTCTCAAGCTCGCAATCGATCTACTTCTCGAAACTTTGGAGGAAGAGGCTCGTTTCTTGGAACTAATCCACTTGGATGAAACCCGTTGTGATGCCACATTGGCTAATGAAGCTCATAAGAAATGTGTCAAGGTGCAATTTGACAAAAATGTCAAACCCTGTGTCTTCTCAAAAGGTGACCTAGTCTTGCTATACGATCAGGACTCCGATAAATTGGGAGTAGGTAATTTCGAACCATTGTGGATGGGCCCCTACATTGTTAAATGAGTATTAGCAAAAGGAGCCTACGAGCTAGTAGATTACAATGGGATTCCACTATCGCAACCCCGGAATGGGTTGTATCTTTAGCGTTACTATGCTTGATTAAGTGTAGTAATCTCTTTATAGATATGCATTTGTTACATTTTTGTTTTCGCCAAGAGTTGTCATTTTGGTTGGGTAATCCACTTTGCATTTGTTGTAGATGACAGACCTATTGGAATCATTCGTTGGATACACTGACGGAGCTAGTCATAGTACGTGGAACCTATCTTCTGTAGCCTGGGCCATTTTTGATCCAAGCAGTGAGTTAGTGAGTTTCAGTGGGATATGTATTGGTCGATCAATGAACAACATCATTGAGTATAGCATGTTGATGGAGCTTCTCTATCATGCCATCGCACATGGCATACGCCGACTTGTTGCCAGGCTAGATTCGCAACTCATCATCCTACAACTTATTGGTGTCTATTCCATTTAGAATCCAGCTATCTATCGTATGTTCCTAAGGGTTAGGATTTTGGAAAGGTAGTCTGATTCTATTCAATATCAACACATTTCCATAAACTTAAACACATTAAATGATTCATTAGCAAATTATGTGTTAGATAGACATTTGCATCATTTATAAAGGAAAAAGCATTTTACATTAACATTTGCATCAGGATCACATAACTTAACTGAAATAAAACTCTGAAAATCAAAAATATATAACTATTTATAGTTTTTACAAAATATTTTGTGTCCAAGACAAAATCGGTCACATGAATCAAAAACTCAAAATGCAAAAGAGCACCCTAGACTAATGGTGTTGGTGATAGCAAGTCACCTCCTATGTGATCATATGTAAGAGCCTAGTCCATCGACTCGCCATGCCAGTAGTATGGCGTTGTAACCTCAGAGATAACTCGTCGGTCCTGACATCCTAAATACTAAGTGTGAGACCGTCAATCTGATCTTGCAATACTGCCAGGGTCTCTGCTATGTCCAGATCGTGAAGGACAGCACCCCTTACAGCCTCCCCTGCTGGAACATCAGCTACTGCCCTAGGGTGTGTTGTTGGTCACACTGGCCCAACATCTGCACACATATACGAGTTTGAATAATCTTGGTAACATTTAAAAAACATAAGAACATTAGAAAACCGATAAACAAAGATATGGTTAGATCATTTTACCCATAACACTCCACTGCTCGCCAACTGGTAACGCCAAATCTGAGTCACCTCGGAAATCCATCCCAACGTATGGATACTCTGCAAAGACCATCTCCTGATGGTCGAACCACTCAAAGAAGGCATCAAAGAATGAAATCTGTGACTGCCCAGCATGTCTGGCAATGAGGTCAACCCATCTCTACATCCGTGGTTCCCTCGGTGTTGGCAATCCTAGTGAAATGTACTGTGGCTGCATCAGTGGAATCCTCTCCAAGGTGAAAGCAGTCAGAATGGAAACATAACCAAAGTTCTTGGATCTTCCATTGTTTACCTTGGAGAGTTGTTCTTTTATGACCAGAAGTACTGCCTAACACTAGTTGAATACCTTTGGTTCGAAGCATTCCAAGGCATACTACATATAAGATTTGTTGGCCAAATGAAGAGCTGTGCAACCAAAAAATCTAGAAAAGGTGAATAAAATGGTCCTCAAAGACTGATCAGTGGCATCTCAGATATTGATCTTACCATCCCTGCGGGGCTGAGATCCATCTCTACAAAACTGGCGAATATAATCCCTCACAGATTCACCCCCACGGGTAGATCCTGATAGTGAGAGAGGGACACCATGCCTCGATAAACCCATCAAAAACTAGATATCCTCGAATATCAAAGGAATGGATTTGCCTCTAATATAGAAAACCTGGTTGATCGGATCCCATGCATCGAGAAAATATTGCAAGAAATTGATTTGTTTCCTCATGCTGGATATGCAGAAGAATTTTAGCAAGCCACAGTTTCGCAATGCAGTAACCATACTCGGATCCTATAAGGAAATCATGTCCTCTTCTTCATGCTGACATTCATGCCATGTAATGACCATCTTGATCCAATGAATCGCTGAAACACAAACAAAATATGAATTAGGATCCTGATTTGACCAAAAGCAGGCAAAAAGTTCATGAAAAATCATTGTACAAACTTTCCCTTTTGCGCCCATTCCACCCTACCTGTGCACAAGGTGAGATGCATACTGACTAGCCAATTTCCATCTTAGTATGCATCGCACTTTTCAATGCACACCAGGTGTGATGGGGAGAGAACAAATTCTTCAAACCCCTAAGGCCCAAAAGAAAGGGAAAACTTGCTCAGAATCATAAAAGGATGGAATGCAAATGAAGAGCTCAGGGTTAGCTCATACCTGGTCCTCACGGTGCGAAGAATAGTCCATTGGATCTCCTAAAATCAGCTGATGAAAATTGTGGGGGAAAACCACTCCAGAGCTCCAAAATCCCAAATTTGAATGAAATGGTAAAAATGAGAGGTAAAACTACTTTTTATGTTACTATTCATGTACTTCAAGTAAATTGTTAGTTTTTATTCAATTTTTGGGCATGTATATGTATTTCTAATCAATTTGATGGAGCAATTGAGTAGTTTGTATGACCGTCGAAAGAATCTAACGTGTTAATGTTGAATTGAACATCTTTGACCACTATCATGAGCAATGTTTCCGCAAGGTTCAAGCTCGTTAAAAAATAAAACCGCCATTGAGCATATGTTAACACAAGGTTCAAGCTCATTAAAAAATAAACCCGCCTTCAGTAAATGACCTCTGTGATTAAATTGCTATCAGCCTTTTGAGCCTTGGTTGTGTTTTTGCCATCACCTCCATTCTTTTGGCCGATCATATGCTTCCACTTGATTGTTTACCCTTTTGAGGAACAACTGTGATGAGTGATCCTATTGGTCACCCTCTTCACATTGCCATGTTTTGAGAAGTTCCAAACTTACCTATAACCAGTTGCTACTCGAAAACATCACTCGTTCCTAAAAAACGAGTCTCTTTTAAGCTCTTTTTAGATTCGTTAAATATTGAAAGATTGTCGAGCTACGAGCCTTTCGAGATCGTTAAAGTAAGGGGAAGCGCCATCCCTCCTCTACATTTTAATATTTTTGGAGCTGAGGGATCATCCCACAAAAAGATCGAGCGCTTGTCTTTTTCGGCTCGCTAAAGCGAACGAAAAGTCATCCCTTTCGTATTATTTTATACTTTTTCAGACTTAAGGGATTATGCTACGAAAAAGGACTGTTGGAGTTTCCCTTTCGTCCCTTTTCAAACTCTCTAAATATGAAAAGGACTGAGTTATCCTTGTCATTAAACTCGTTAAAAAAATAGCGACAAACTTGTCCATCCGAACAAGAGTGAGTTTCACTATCACTAGACTCGCCAAAACATAGCGACAGGTTTACCAGAAGGGAAAATTATAGAACAAGCATATGTTATCCTCCTCAAGCTTGCCAAAAATAAAGAGGTACTGGTCAGCAATGACTAGGGAAAAAGGGAATAAAACTTGAAGAACTTCATTGGTAGCAGGTCACTCTTGAACATGACACTTTCACTCCATCACCATGATTAAGTCAGGTTGGGTTATTCTATTCACTAGTCATATAACCATTCGTCCTCCACACCATCCATCTTTTGGGGTTAACACTACCAATCCATCTCATTTTCACCGACATGTTCAAGAGAAGTCATTCATTTAATTAACCACCCTAGCTAACGCCTCATCCACTGCAATACCTTCACCCTCCATTTTTCATGACCGCCATTCCTGAACCTTGTATCATCAGATCGTTTTCACCTCTAGAAAATCATTTGCTTTGTTTCATGTTGTAGATGTGGGATACATTAAGGCCCTCCTACGACAAGTGACTTCTTCTCGACATCAACTCATTATCCAAGAAGTTGACTTAGGAACAACCCTTTCAGTACTTTGAAGCTTGCATGCCTCAATGGCACATTTCTCACTTTCGATGACAGGTTTATATTAATGGCCTTCGACTGAAATATTTTGCATGGTCTTTGACATCATATCATATATTCACAGCATGTGAATTGTACTATAGTACCTTGAGGGTCATTATCATTATCGGCGATTCCTCTCGCGCCTGTTAACATCTTACATCATTGGCTGGTAATCAGGCGATGTATTTCCGTGTTCGACTTTAGAACATCTTTTCACATGGATCGACTTATACATCGGGTAAAGATTGAAAGAGTTTGAAGACCCTAGATCTAGTTTCATCCATCCGGACTGTGATATATTTAGCAATATAAAGGCATCAAATGTACACAAAAGCTGCACAGATGATCATCCAAGCTAAAGGATGATGACTCTACATACAAAGAATCACTGGTCTGCAACAGCAGACGATTATCTGTCCTATGTACATGAAAATGAATCTATACAGCTGAGCATTGGAATTCTCGCCTCAGCTAGATCATGAAAATAATATGATGATGATGTATTGTATTGTATTTTATACAGGTCACCTTCCAGTTTGAATACCTCGGATCCTCATGATAAAGCATTTCACCCAACATCAGAATATTTACGACCTCATGCTTTTAGGGGAAACTGTTATAGACATATTTGGGTATTGCAACCCCAATCATATATGTCGATAAACCAAGGGATCTTTAATGACTAAAAGTGTTGTTTCAAACCCTAAAGAACCATTGTCAACTGATTACATAATTTCCCAGAAGTTCCACCTGAAAACCCACTCAAAACTGGCCAAAACTGGACCATACTAACTACTCCATGGTCAATGTGTGATGCATACTCACTGCTACACTAGCCAAGTGTGATGCATATTGAAAGAGCCTTCTGTAGGGTGCGATGAGCGAGAGTAAACAAATGGTAGAGACAGTCTGCTAAGTGGATACCCAGAGAATCTTCTAGAAACTTGTCACATGGCACTTGCCTCTCTGAATTTGTCTAGGGATGAGTAAGAGATTCATGAAATCTCCAAGTGGAACCAAGAACTATCAGTGGAATGACACTAATAAAAAAACCCAGAGCTAACTCACACCTCTGCAAATATCTATAAATGGATCCCTCGTCTGAGAGATCTAGAGGCTGGAATTTTGTAGTCTGTAAGGAAGTGTTGTTGGTTTCTCTTCCAGAAGAGACATTGTATTGTTGGGTGATCTTGCTTTTCATGAGGTGAAGAGGGCTTTGATGTTGGATCAGATAGCTGGGTTGTAATAATCTCTTCTACTATTAATAAATTTCTTTGAGTTTTCCTCCATATAATCTTGTATTTTGAATCTTGTTATTTGTGGATGCAATTGTATGGACAATATATTTCTGATTCTACATTGTTTATGATATTATAGATTGAGATACTTTGATGGTGTTTTGTTGCTTTACCTCTATAGGTATTCTCTAAAGTGGTACAAGTAGGAGAGGAGCGGCAAGCTCTATCAAGGGAGAGAGAAAACAAGCAAGGAGCCAAGAGGAAGATCCAAGTTGGTCCCCTTTGCTTCTCTCTTATCTATCATACATAAAGGAAATCACAATTTGCTTTGAAATTTGGTTTTTTCCTGCTTATGATTAGTATATCATTGCTAAAGCCTCCTTCCTTTACATTATTTAGCCTCCATTGATAAGGATTTGTAAATTTTTTCATGTATTTGTCTATCATTTACATTCCTTCTTTATCAAAACTAGCTTAATCGAATTGTCAGTTTTTGATGCAAAGAAGTGTCGTAACTGTCATTTTGAGTCAAAAAGAAGAGTATTTTAAAGTATTCCTCTTCTAGATAGTCAATTATACTTTTTCCATTATATTTGTTTTGTATTGTTAATATTTAAAGTGTCGAAAGCAGTTTTCTATTCGAAATCGAAAAGCGTCGTTTTAGTCTTCCTTTCATTTTGAAAAGAAATTGTCGAAGTGTTGCTTTGAAGAAAATAGTTCAGATCTATAGTTACGTTTCCTTTTTGGCATTATCACATTAAGGAAATGAAAAAAAAAATACATGCATCTTCATTTGCATTTAGGCTGTGTACAAAAATGATTTAGGAAAAGTGCATTTAGTGTGTGCTCTCTGCTCTCTGTCAAAAGAACCATTATCTTCTTTCCTTAGTAGCTAAAATTTTCAATTCTAAAAGAAAACAAACGATTTTTTATCATTTTAGATTGCATATTTAGGAATTTTACATCTACATCACACGGTGAACCTTGAAAGACAAACTTCTCAGTAAGATCAACTCTAAAATAAATCTCAATGAACATAACAATGCTTTGGAACCTAATGCAACACATCTAGAGGTCTAGACTAGTTTCATATTCCAGTGTCGTAAAATCTGGTAACTATCATTTTCATCAAAGATTGGGTGATTCCTCCTCTTTGATAAAACAAGTGCTAGTACGAACTTGTGCTCCCCGTACTGTCAAGTATATATTGGGAAACCGCAATAGGCTAATATCATTTATCCATAGGAAGCCGTGTCTACCACCCTATCGATCGCAATACACTGAACACAACATTCGAGAAGATTGACTGCCATACTTAAGTCCTTGGTAATTTCTCTTTAATTTAGTAGAGATCACCTTCAACGAGATTGGCCTTGGATTCCACGGATCTTCAGAGAATGGTCTCCCCGTTCGCTTCGTCCGATGTCATCAGCCTTTGTCGATCATGTTGACAGCACACCATCAACTAGTGAAAATGAAGTCAATAGATAGAAAGGAAAGGTCAGATTTCCATGTAGGTTATGTGAAGGTGATCATGCCCTTCACCATTTTCCTTTTATGGATGAAGCCAAAAGTGTCTTGGATAACTGTCCTTCGCTGCAGGGACTCCCACTTGGATACAGGAAACTCTTACCAAGTCCATCGCTAGTTGAAAACCTGACTGATGTAACTCAATCATCAGTCAAAGTGCCTATCATTGAAAGTAAACCTTCTGAGTCCATAATGGACAAAAGTCAATTGGTCTAGATGGTAGTCGACCCAATCTTGCCTTCAGATGGTCCACCTTCCAACGATACAATTTCCAAAGAGAATGAGAACAATATTGTCCAAATTCTTTTTGTTAATGTAGAGTCTGATGAACCTGGGGACAATCCACCCATTCCTTTAAAACATGAGGAAAGTCCCCCAGTTCAAGGGGTTCATCCAGCCGTTTATCCGGTACCCCCTCCAAGCAGTCTAGTTGTTTCTTTCGATTGGAATCAACTATTGAGACCCTGCATTCCACCTAATGTACCATTCCAGATCATAGTACAAGTTTACAAAATGATCGTGTCTGGCACTATTATAGATGAAGGGGCTTCAGTGAGTGTCTTTCCCTCAACTGCCTGGAAAGTGCTTGGTTCGCCATCACTTCTGCCTAAGAATCAAAATTTGTCAGGCTTCAACAAAGGAACCAGTCGACCATTAGGGTATGAAACAACACTTTTAGGGGTTAAAGAGCCATTGGTTTATCAACATATATGATTGGGGTTGTAGTGCCCAAATATGTCTATAATAGTTGCCCCCTAAAGCATGAGGTTATAAATCTTCTAATGTCGGCTAAAATGCTTTATCATGAGGATCCGAGGTATTCGAACTAGAAGGTGACCTATATAAAATAAAATACAATACATCATCATCATATTATTTTCATGATCTAGCTGAGGCGGGCATTCCCGTGCTCAGCTGTATAAATTTATTTTCATGTACATAGGACAGATAATCATCCACTGTTGCAGACTCGTGATTCTTTGTATGTAGAGTCATCATCGTTTAGTTTGGATGATCATCTGTGTAGCTTCTGTGTACATTTGATGCCTTTATATTCCTGAGTATATCACAGTCCCGATGGATGAAACTAGATCCAGGGTCTTCAAACTCGTTCAATCTTCACCCAATGTACAAGTTGATCCATGTGAAAAGATGTTCTGAAGTCGAACATCGAAAGGCGTCGCCTGATTACCAGCCAATGATGTAAGTTGTTAACAGGGAAGAGAGGAATCACCTATAATGATAATGACCCTCAAGGTACTACAGTAAAATTCACATGGTGTGAATATATGATCTGATTTCGAACACCACGCAAAATATTTCAGTCGAAGGCCATTAATGTAAACCTGTCACCGGAAGTGAAAAACTTGCCATTGAGGCATGCAAGCTTCAAAGTACTGAAAGGGTTGTTCCTAAGTCGAATTCTTGGATAATGAGTTTATGTCAATAAGAAGTGACCCATCATAGGAGGGCCTTGATGTATCCCACATCTACAACACGAAATGAAGCAAATGATTTTCTAGAGGTGAAAACGATCTGATGATACAAGGTTCAGGAATGGCAGTCATGAAAAATGGAGGGTGAAGGTATTGCAGTGGATGAGGCATTAGCTGGGTGGTGAATTCTATGAATGATTTCTCTTGAACATGTCGGTGACACTGAGATGGATTGGTAGCGTTAACCCCGAAAGATGGATGGTGTGGAGGGCCAATGGTGATATGACCAGTGAAAGGAATAACCCAACCCGACTCGATCATGGTGATGGAGTGAAAGTGTCATGTTCAAGAGTGACCTGCTACCAATGAAGTTCTTCAAGTTTTCTTCCATTTTTCCCCAGTCATTGTTGACCACTACCTCTTTATTTTTGTCGAGCTTGAGGAGGATAACATATTCTTGTTCTATAATTTTCCCTTCGAGCAAACCTGTCGCTATGTTTTGGCGAGCCTAGCGACAGTGAAACTCACTCTTGTCCAGATGGACAAGTTTGTCGCTATTGTTTTAAAGAGTTTAACATCGGTCCTGTTCATCTTTAGAGAGTTTGAAAAGGGACGAAAAGGAAACTCCAGTAGTCCTCCTTCGTAGCATAATCCCTTAAGTCCGAAAAAATATAAAATAATAAGAAAGGGTTGATTTTTCGATCTCTTTAGTGAGCCAAAAAACACAAGTGCTCAATATTTTCGTGGGATGATCCCTCGGGTCCAAAAAGATTAAAATGTAGAGGAGGGATGGCACTTCCCTTTACTTTAACTAGCTTGAAAGGCCAGTAGCTTGGCAATCTTTTCATATTTAGCGAGTCTAAAAAGAGCTTAAAAAAGACTCAATCTTGGGGAACGAGTGATGTTTTCGGGTAGCAAATAGTCCTAGGTAAGTTTGGAACTTCTCAAACATGGCAATGTAAAGAGGGTGGCTAACATAATCACTCGTCATAGTTGTTCCTCAAAAGGGTATACAATCAAGTGGAAGTGTATGATCGGCCAAAAGAATGGAGGTGATGGTAAGAACACAACCAAGGCTTAAAAGGCTAATAGCAATGTAATCATAGAGGTCATTTACTGAAGGTGGGTTTATTTTTTTAATTAGCTTGAACCTTGCATTAACATATGCTCAGTGGCAGGTTTATTTTCTAATGAGCTTGAACCTTGCAGAAACATTACTCATACTAGTTGTTTTAAATATGTCTCTTATTAGTAGGTTCATTTTTTAGTGAGCTTGCACCATGCGAAACGTTTCTCATTGCCTTTTTATGTAGGCTAGAAGTAACCAAACTACAAAGCTAACTACACTAAAAGCTAAGGAACTACTAAGATTAGGTAGGATGGTTTTGTCTTTCGACACAACCCTTCCTTTGGTCCTTCCTGGTGCGCAAACTTTTTTGGACCAACTACCTAACCTAAGGAGTTTACACTAAAAAGCTAAAAAAAGGAACTGAGAAAAGGGTTTGCATGCCCCCAGGTATTGAGAAAAGGAGAGTTTCCAAGTCCATGTATGGAAGTCCCTACAGTTAGGCAGGATTGTTTCTATCAGTGATTAGATAAAAACACTTCCTTGACTCTGCCCATTGAAACAGACAAGGGTGAATGGTGTGAGCTTCCAATCACATAACTTACGAGGAAATAAATATTTCTGACTAATCCAATAACCTACAAGGAAATCTCTCTTTTCAGCTAGGTTTTCCTACCGGAGCAGACCAGGGTGTATGCCCCCTAAACTGTGTTACATTCACTGGATTACTCACGGTAATTAGGTGGATGAAATGAAGGTTGAAGAGACATTCTTGACGTAAAGAGACCATTTATGGATGATGTTTGAATCATAACTGCGTTTGAACCGGGAAATGAAAGCTGGTCTATAAGCTGTACCATTCTGCTTTCATGCAGGAAACATGTTACTCAAAAGAGTGTGGAAACAATAGCCTCCATGCTATAAACATAGTCACGCCCAAGGAGTAGATTGTAGTCTAATGGTGCTTGGACTACCATCATGCTCAAGTGAACGATTTTCCTTTTCAAAGTTATTGGAAACTTCGGAAGGATCCCTAATGGTCGAATGGTTCCTTTGTTGAAGCCTAACAAATTTTGATTCTCAGGTAGAAGCGATGGCAAACCAAGCGCTTTCCAGGTAGTTGAGGAAAGGATACTCACTAAATCCCCTTCATCTTGGATTTTTCCAGACAAGATCATTTTGTAAGCTTGTATTATGATCCAGAATGGTACATTAGATGGAAGGTGGGGTCTCACTAGTTGATTCCAATCAAAGGAAATGACTAGATTGCTTGGAGGGGGTACCAGATAAATGGTTGGATGAACCCCTTGAACTGGGGGACTTTCCTCTTGAAGGAATGGGTGGATTGTCCCTAGGTTCTTCAGACTCTGCATTAACAAAAATAATTTGGATAGTATTGTTCTCATTCTCTTTGGAAATTGTATCTTCTGAAGGTGGACCTTCTGAAGGCAACATTGGGTCGATTTCCATCTTGACCAGTTGACTTTGGTCCAGTGTGGACTCAGAAGGTTTACTTTCAACGATAGGCACTTTGACCCATGATTGAGTTACATCAGTTGGGTTTTCAACTAGCGATGAACTTGGTAAGAGTTTCTTGTATCCAGGTGGGAGTCCCTGTGACGAAGCAAGACGGTTATCCAAGACACTTTTGGCTTCATCCACAAAAGGACAATGGTGAAGGCCATGATCACCTTCACATAACCTACATGGAAATCTAACCTTTTGTTATAGACATTTTTGGGCACTTCAACCCCAATCATAAATGTCCATAAACCGAGGGCTCCTAAGTCCCTAAAAGTGTTGCTTCACTGCCTAAAGGAACAAGGTCAGCTGATTACATCATCTCCCAGAAATTCTCCACCGAAAACTGCTCATAAATGGTCAAAACTGGACCATACTGAAAGCTCAATGCAGAGGGTGCGATGCATATCACCTTCCCAGTGTACAAGGTGCGATGCATACTAAATTGCTCCTCTGTAGGGTGCGATGGTTGGGAATGGAAAAATGGCAGGGACCAAAATGAGAGGTGGAAGATCATGGAATCTTCCAGAAGCTTCCCCTCTGACACTTGTCTCTCTGTTTTCGACCAGGGATGAGTAAGAGATCATCATTCTCCAAGTGGAAGCAGGAACTATGAGAGAGAGGACACTAATCAAG
>APFE030978438.1:363372-375211 GCA_000404065.3 Pinus taeda
GGTCTTCTTGGTTCTCCTCTTGTCTATTTTCATAAAAGAAAACAAAAGTAGACTTTACTTGTTTGTTTCTAAGATAGCCACCCATCTTAGTGGGAATAGCAGCATCTGAGTGGACACTATTCCCGATAACACCTTTCCTTTCTATCTATTGACTTCATTTTCACTAGTTGATGGTGTGCTATCAACATGATTGCTACAGGTTGATGACACCAAAAGAAGCAAATGGGGAGACCATTCTCTCAAGATCTGCGGAATGCAAGGGAAATCTTGATGAAGGTGATCTCCCTTGCAAATTATGCATGGAGATCTGTGCTTGGAAATTTAATTGTGCGGATTTTCACTGGATGATTCATGGTTGCCCCCTTGCTTAGCCAACTTCTTCTTCTTCTTCTCCTTTCCTTTCTTCTTCTTCTCAACCACTTCGTTTTTAGTATCACTAGTTTCACCAAGCGAAGAGGAAGAAGGGGACTGAGAAACAAATGAAGTAGAAGGTAAAGGGGAAATTTTAGTATCATCTGGTTGCTAATTTGATTGCTGAGGAATCATGGTATTTTGAATGACAAAGGTTGAGAATAGCCATACTGGCAGGCCGATTGTGATTCCCGGAGGGGACAATGTAGCCATATACAGAGCACCAATATCTCCCAAGAAGAGAAGGGGCTTGGATTTCCCCCAAGAGGGATTCCTTGATCAGTGGAATCCATTAACTCAACCTAAGATCAACGAAGGAATAGGGAGGCTATTTTGAATTAAATAAATTTTAATGACGCTTTGACACAACTTTGCTTTTTCAATTTTTAAGAGTCGAGAAAAAGCTAAAGATGACTCTAGTTGCCTTCGATTTTTTAATGAGCCTAAAGTAACAAGTGCTAAGATGGAGGTGAAGAGGGCTTTGATGCTGGGAGGATGATGCTGGCTCATATGGCTGGGTTGTAATCCTCTCTTCTACTATTAATAAATTTCTTTGAGTTTTCCTCCATATAATCGTGTATTTGTGAATCTTGTTATTTGTGGATGTAATTGTATGGTCAATGTATTTCTGATTCTACATTGTTTATGATATTAGAGATCGAGATGCTTTTATGGTGTTTCTTTGCTTTGCCTCTACAAGTATTCTCTAAATTGGGACAAGTAGGAGAGGAGTGGCAAGTTGTATTAAGGGAGAGAGGAAACAAGCAAGGAGTTAAGTGGAAGATCTAGGTTGGTCCCCTTAGCTTCTCTCTTATCTATCATACATAAAGGAAATCGAAATATGATTTGATTGTTTGTTTCTAAGATAGCTACCCATCTTAGTGGGACTAGCAGATCGAACAGACACTAGTTTTCCCGAAAACTACAGACGGAGCCTGAAGTTAGCCAGCTAGCCTTCAAACTACTTTTGCTATGGAATTTCAAAGTAGATGAATTCTACTTCAGTCAATATCCAATTTTGTTTATGAACTGAACATCTGACTTACAAGCATCCTAAACACCCTTGTGGTAGCTCAATAGCCTCTTAAGATCATACCCCTGTACTTTGTTTTTACTATCTATCATAGCTCAGCCTAAATAACTGAACTTAGCTGCAAATTTTGAGCAAAAATCAAACTCAGTTTCATTCCCTAGCCCATCGCACTATCTGTAACTAGCAGCCTGTATGCATCCCACTTCTCGTGTGTTGCAGGTGAGATGCATCCTTGTTTCCCTTAAGGACAAGTGCGATGACTGAATGATACTGTTTCTCTCTTTGAAATTTTGTTTATTCCTCCTTGTTTTCAAATCTATTAAGTAGTTTTGCTGCTTATGATCAGTATATCATTGCTGAAGCCTCCTTCCTTTACATTGTTCAGCCTCCATTAATAAGGATTTGTAAATGTTTTATGTATTTGTCTATCTTTTACAGTCCTTCTTTTTCAAAAGTAGCTTAATTGAACTGTCGTTTTTCGATGCAAAGAAGTGTCGTAACTGTCATTTTGAGTCAAAAAGAAGAGTGTCGTGAATTATTCCTCTTCTAGATAGCCGATTATACTTTTGCCATTATATTTGATTTGAATTGTTAATATTTAAAGTGTCGAAAGCAGTTTTCTCTTCGAAATCAAAAAGCGTCATTTTAGTCTTCCTTTCATTTTGAAAAGAAATTGTCGAAGTGTCACTTTGAAGAAAATAGTTCAGATCTATACTTACTTTTCCTTTTTTGCATTCTCACATTAAAGAAAAAAAAAATACGTGCATTTGCATTTGCATTTACACTGTGTACGAAAATGATTTAGGAAAAGTGCATTTAGTGTGTGCTCTCTGCTCTCTATCAAAAGAATCGTTATCTTCTTTCCTTAGTAGCCAAGATTTTCATTGCTAAAAGAAAATAAACGATTGTTTATCATTTTAGATTGCATATTTAGGAATTTTACATCTACATCACATGGTGAACCTTGAAATACAAACTTCTAAACAAGATCAACTCTAAAACAAATCTCAATGAACATAACAACGCTTTGGAACCTAACGCAACACATCTAGAGGTCTAGGCAAGAGACGTATTTTGGCATCGTAAAAGCTAGTAACTATCGTTTTCATCAAAGGTTGGGTGATTCCTCCTCTTTGATAGGACAAGTGCTAGTATAGACTTGTGCTCCCGTACCATCGAGTATATATTGGGAGACCACAATAAGCTGATATCATTTATCCATAGGAAGCCATGCATACTACCCTATCGATCGCAATGCACTGAACACATCATTCGGGAAGATTGACTGCCGTACATAAGTCCTTGGTAATTTCTCTTTAATTTACCACCAAGGTGTATTTTGCAGTTTTGCGATTTGTATGGTAATCACATCATTTAGGGATGATGTTTGACTCGTAGCTATGTTTGAACTAGGAAATGAAAGTTGGTCAATAAGTTGTACCATTCTGCCTTCACGCGGGAAACACATTACTCGAAAGAGTGTGGAAACAATAGCCTCCATGCTATAAACATAGTCACGCCCAAGAAGTAGATTGTAATATAATGGCCCTTGGACTGCCATCACGTTCAAGTGAACGGTTTTCTTTTTCAAAGTTATAGGAAACTTTGGAAGGATCCCTAACAGTCGACTAGTTCCTTTGTTGAAGCCTGACAAATTTTGATTCTCAGGAAGAAGCAATAGTGAACCAAGCGCTTTCCAGGTAGTTGAGGAAAGGATACTCACTGAAGCCCCTTCATCTATGATAGTGCCAGACACAATCATTTCGTAAACTTGTATTGTGATTAGGAATGGTATATTAGATGGAAGGCAGGGTCTCGCTAGTTGATTCCAATCGAAGGAAATGACTAGACTACTTGGAGGGGGTACCGAATAAACAGTTGGATGAACCTCTTGAACTAAGGAACTTTCCTCCTGTTGTGAAGGAATGGGCGGATTGGCCCCAAGTTCATCAGACTCTGTATTAACAAAAAGAATTTGGACAGTATTGTTCTCGTTCTCTTTGGAAATTGTATCGTCTGAAGGTGGACCCTCTAAAGGCAAGATTGAGTCGACTACCATCTCGACTAGTTGAATTTGGTTCAGTATGGACTCAGAAGGTTTACCAAGTTTAAATAGGCAACATAAACTCACATATCTGATCATATTCAATAGTGGTGATGTCGTTGTCGAATGGTAAAAACGTATGTTCCTGATCATCTTCTAGTTGAGTGGTTTTTTAAGTCATTATTACCTTCTATTACTAAAGATGTAGCAAAGGGAGGATTTGTCATTGAAGAGCAAGTCACTGTTCATGCAAAATATTTAGACTTGATCTATACTTAGTCTGGCATGCTCTATGGCAAAATCCTTGATGCTCCTAGACCTAAATTTTCCATTCCTCCCCCTCCTAAATCAAATAGGGACTCTCATGTTGGCGATGGCGTGATTGGTACCTCAAGTACACAAACCGCAAAGGCTCAATCTGGTAAAGCCCTTGCAGTTTCTAGTAAACAAAAATGACATACTTCCTACCTCGGAGGTTAATGCCATGTCATCCAACAAGGGAAAAGAACCAAAGCAACCAGGGGGCAAGAAGAAAGGGAAAAACAAAAAGAAGAAATAGAAAGATTTGACTCCTAAAAAATATTTGAAAAACCCTACTGGGTGAAAGAAACCAGGTCAACCATGTTTCATATGCAATGAATAACATTGGATGAAAGATTGTCCACATTGAGCTGAGGTCAAGAAATTTTTAAAGACTTCAAATACCTCAACGATGTTGACTGATCCATTTCCAAACCCAGAAACTAATCTGGTTTCTATCGATCATGCTTCCCCATCCCAAGTGCTTATGTTATCCATCTCGAAATAGCAAAATGATGCTTTGAAATTGACAAGGAATAAGCATTATGCGAATCCACAGATATCGAACAAGAAGGCTACAGATCAACCTAGCAGTTCGACAACAACTTCATGAGAAGTTGTGCCACCCATCATTCTTGAACTAACAATAAAGCTGCCAAAGGGAGTAGTACATAAATCAACATTTAATCCTCGTGCTCAAGCAGCACAAAATTATAATATAGTAGAGGGTTTGGCTCAATTTCCATCCGCTATGTTGACACTTGAAGTATTGCAGAAGTGTCCCTCCCAAAAGCAAGCTTTATTATCAGCAATAGGTGGGATTGACCCAATGGATTCCAATCTTGTGGCCTTTAACCACAAAGGATATGAATCTCAGTCACCAGCTCAACTCACTTTCCTTATATAGGTAAAATACCTCAACAAAACTATTCATTGAATAATCATTGATGAGGGGGCATCTACCTGTATTATGTCAATGAGTTGTTGGAAATCTTTACGCTCACCACCCTTGTCACGATCATCAACGACATTAAAAGAGTTCGATGGAAGAACATACACGATGTATGGGATATTAAGTAACTTGCAAGTTCAACTGGGAGGAAAGACACTAGAAATCGAAGTCGAGGTCATTGATGGAAACCTTTATTACAATATCCTACTGGGAAGGCCATGGATTTATGCTATGGCTATTGTTGTGTCAACCTATTTTAGAAAGACTGCATTTCCCTTCCAAGGTGGAATTACAATTGTTGATCAATTAACCTTTTTCCCCAATAGTTCACAAGCTACGGGAAGAATTCTAATGATCCATGGAAGCTCTCAATCACTTTAAAATGTCAGAGTAGGTCTCCTAAAAGACCCCGCCTTAATGGGTACTTTTTCCCTACCACCTCCGAGTAATCTAGCGGAAGTGGCTACAGTGGAAACCTGTCATATGGTATCTTCAACATCATCAAAGATTAAGAATATTTTTGAACATTTTGTTAGTATAGATCATCGCGAGGTGTTGCCCCCAAGCCCCATAGAAATTTTGTAGCAATCAATTTTCTAGGTCTGGCCGACAAACCCAAACCAACACTCATTGAGTGTTTGGATAGATAGGTCTCTAGAATATTTCACCTCTTCAGATCCTTGGTCTCGTATACATTCTACAGACGAAGGAATCGTTCATTCAATGATGATAGGAGAGGCACCATAGGAATATTACCACCATCATTCCCATCTTCAAGATAACGACAAAGATTATTTCTGCGACCTTAACCATCCTTCAGTTTTTGATTTTCTATCAAATACTGTAAATACGGTGGATTCCGAGCAAAACTATACAATATTGAAGAGACTATTGCCATAAATAGCTTGACCAAACCCAATGTTGTAGAGAATATTCATGTTGGCAAATCTTGTTCTCCTTCAGAACCGGAAATATATTGTGTTGTCTTTCACGAATTCAAAGATGTCTTTGCTTCATATGAAGAAATGCTAGGCATTGACTCAAGCATCATTGAACATGAAATCAAGATGTATCCAGATGTCAAACCAGTACAACAACAACTTCGACTGGTTCACCCGAAGAAAGCCACTGCCATCAAGGTAGAAGTTGAAAAACTTTTACATGCTGGTTTCATTTACCATATTCCTTTAACTGATTGAGTATCGAATATTGTTCATATAATGAAAAAGCAAGGAACAAGCAGAGTGTGCATCTATTACAAGGATGTAAATCAAGCTTGTCCAAAGGACAACTACCCTACACCCTTCATCGACCAGATAATTGATGAATGTGCTAGATGTGAAATCTTTTCATTTATGGATGGATTTTCCGGATACAATTAAATCAATATCCGCCCACAGGACCAGTCGAAGACTGCATTTATATGTCCATGTGGCACGTTCGCGTACCATAAACTACCTTTCGGTTTGAAGAATGCTGGGGCAACTTTTTAGAGGGCAATGAACTATGCCTTCCATGACGTCAAGCACATCGTTCAACCATATCTCGACAATCTACTGGCTCATTCGTGAAAGCAGATTGATCATCTGTAGCATTTGAGAGCTAGATTTCTATGTTACCGACACTACAAGATAAACCTCAATCCACACAAGTGTGTGTTTTGTGTTGGTTCTAATCAGTTACTTGGTTTCGTAGTTTCTAAGGATGGAGTTCAACTCGACCCATGTAAGGTTCAAGCAATCATCAACATGCCTCCACCTTCAAATTTTCTTTAGATTCAGAAACGCCAAGGGAAAGCAAACTTTCTGAGGAGGTTCATTCCAAATTACGCCAAACTTGCTAAAGGTTATACACGTCTTTTGAAAAAAGAAGTGCCGTCCAATTGGGATTAGGTTGCGCAAGCTTCCTTTGATTCTTTAAAGGATTTCCTGATAAAAGCATCATTAATGTACGCTCCTGACTATCAAAAAGACTTTAATCTGTATCTTGCAGCAATGGATACAACCATCATCATGGTTTTAGTACAAAAAGACAATGGAATTGAACATCTGGTTTATTATTTAAGCCGAAACTTAAATGATACAGAAAGCAAGTACTCCTATGTTGAAAAGCTAGCTCTAGCAGTTGTTCAAGTAGTACAGAGATTTTGACACCATATCCTCTTTTGCAAAACTACCATTCTGTCAGATTGCAACCCTATGACCTACATTCTTTCGCGTCAATTACTAGGGGAAAATATTCAAAATGGATAGCCATTTTGCAAGAGTTTGATATGGAATTCACCAAATCCAAATCAAATAAATCTCTAGTATTTTCAGAGTTACTATGTGACCTCCCATCATCATCCAACGATTCAACATCTAAAGCATCAATCGTGGATGAAACTCTGTCTCTGATATCTTCAAGCGATCCATGGTATGGAGATATACTAGTCTATCACCAAACACAAACCTCTAGGCCTAACACCTCTCACTCTGAACAACGATGTACTCGATACGAAACAAAAGAGTACATGATTTTCGGTGATACACTTTACCATCATGGTGTCGATACAGTTCTGTGAAGGTGCCTCATGCATATGGAGGCTGAAAAAGTCCTGAATTATTATCGTTCAAGTGCGTGTGGGGGGCATCAATCTGGTTATGCTACGACACAAAAGATCTTACGAGCTGGTTAGTTCTGGCCTACTATATTCAAATATTATATAATCGTAGTCAGAAGTTTCCATGCTTGTCAGACTTTTGACTACAAAACCAGACTACCACCTGCACCGCTGCATCCAATAGTTGTTGTTGGGCCATTTGTCAAATGGGGTATAGATTTCATGACATGTAACCCCACCTCATCCGGGGGGCATGGGTATATCATAGTCATAGTGGACTATTTTAGAAAATGGGCCAAGGCGATGCCTACATTAAACAATAGTAGTTAAATGGCTACTCTTTTCTTTTTCAACCATGTAGTCTCTCAATTTTGTGTTCCACAAGCTATAGTCACAGATCATGGACCGCATTTCGCAATCACATGATGGTTGAATTGGTTGCCAAATTAGGACTGGCCCACGACAGTTCTACTCCATATTATCCACAAGCTAATGGACAAGTTCAGGCCATCAACAAAGTCCTAAAGCGCATGCTGCAGAGGATGAATGGAGTCCACAAATGGAATTGGCACTTAATCCTATACTCAACTCTGTGGGCATATAGGACATCGGTAAGAAATGTGACTAGATTTACACCCATTCAGTCGGTGTAAGGCCTGGAAGAAGTCTTACCGATTTAGTGTGAAATTTCATCTCTCAGGATCACAATCGATCTGCTCCCCGAAACTTTGGAGGAAGAGGCTCGTTTCTTGGAACTAATCCACTTGGATGAAACTCTTTGTGATGCCGCATTGGCTAACGAAGCTCATAAGAAACGTGTCAAGCACAATTTAACAAAAATGTCAAACCCCGTGTCTTCTCACAGGGTGACTCGATCTTGCTATACAATTAGGACTCCGTTAAAGTGGAAGCAGGTAAGTTCGAACCGTTGTGGATAGGCCCCTACATTGTTAAATGAGTATTAGCAAAAGGAGCCTATGAGCTAGTATATTACGATGGCATTCCACTTTCACAACCCCGGAATGGGTTGTATCTTAGGCGTTACTATGTTTGATTAAGTGTAGTAATCTCTTTATAGATATGCTTTTGTTACATTTTTATTTTCATCAAAAGTTGTCATTTTGGTTAGGTAATCCACTTTTCATTTGTTGCAGATGTCGGACGTATTGGAATCATTCGTTGGATACGCTGACGGAGCTAGTCATAGTACGCAGAACCTATGTTCTGTAGCCTAGGCCATTTTCGATCCAAGCGGTGAGTTAGTGAGTTTCAGAGGGATATGTATTGGTCAATCAACGAACAACATCGTTGAGTACAACACATTGATGGAGCTTCTCTCTGATGCCATCACACATGGCATATGCCGACTTGTTGTTAGGCTAGATTCGCAACTCATCATCCTACAACTTATTGGCGTTTATTCCGTTCAAAATGCAGCCATCTATCGTATGTTCCTATGGGTCAGGATTTTCGAAAGGCAGTTTGATTCTATTCAATATCAACACATTTCCAGAAACTTAAAGACATTAACTGATTCATTAGCAAATTATGTGTTAAATAGACATTTGCAACATTTATAAAGGAAAAAGAATTTTACATTAACATTTGCATCAAGATCACATAACTTAACTAAAATAAAAAACCAAAAATCAAAAATATATAACTGTTTATAGTTTTTACAAAATGTTTTGTGTCCAAGACAAAATCGGTCATACGACCCAAAAACTCAAAATGCAAAAAAGCACCCTAGACTAATGGTGCTGGTGATAGAAAGTCATCACCTGTGCAATCATACGTAAGAGCCTAGTCCATCAACTTGACACGCCAATAGTATGGCACTATAACCTCAGAGGTAACTCGTCGGCCCTCACATCCTGAATACCAAAAGTGAGACCCTCGATCTGACCCTCAACATCGCAAGGGTCTCCATTATGTCCATATCACAAAGGACAGCCCTCCCCATAACCTCTCCTGCTGGAACATCAGCTGTTGCCCTAGGGCGTTCTGCTGGTCACACTGGCCCAACATCCACACACATATATGAGTTTGATTAGTCTTGGTAACATTTAAAAAACACAACATTATAAAACCGATAAAAAAAGACATGGTCAGATCATTTTACCCATAAAACTCGACTGCTCGCCAGCTGGTAAAGTCAAATCTGGGTCGCCTCGGAAATCCATCCCAACATATGGATACTCCATAAAGACCATCTCCTGACAGTTGAACCACTCAAAGAAGGCATCAAAGAATGAAATCTATGACTGGCCAGCATGTCTAGCCATGAGGTCAACCCATCTCTGCATTTATGGTTCCCTCGGTGCTGGAAATCCTAGTGAAATGTACTGTGGCTGCATTAGTGGAATCCTCTCCAAGGTAAAAGAAGTTAGAATGGAACCATAACCAAAGTTCTTGGATATTCCATTCTTCACCTTGGAGAGCTATTCTTTTATGAACGAAACTACTGCCTCACACCAGTTGAATACCTTTGGTTCCTGGCATTCTAGGGTGTATTGCATATAAGATCTGTTGGCCAAATGAAGAGCCACTCTACCAGCCAATCTAGCAAAGGTGAATAAAATGGTCCTTCAAGACCAATCAATGACATCTCAGATATTGATCTTACCATCCCTACTGGGCTGAGATCCATCTCTACAAAACTGGCGAATATAATCCCTCACAGATTCACCCCCACGGGCGGATCCCAATAATGAGAGAGGGGCACCACGCCTCGATAACCCCGTCAAAAATTAGATATCCTCGACTGTCAAAGGAATGGATTTGCCTCTAATCTAGAATACCTAGTTGATCGGATCCCATGCATCGAGAAAATATTGCAACAAATTGATCTGCTGCGTCATGCTGGATATGTGGAAGAATTTTAGCAAGCGACAGCTTCGCAATGCAGTAACTGTACCCGGATCATGTAAGGCAATCATTTCCTCTTCTTCATGCTCACATTCATGCAATGTAATGACCATCCTGATCCAATGATTCTCTAAAACACAAACAAAGATGAATTAGAATCCTGATTTGAGCAAAAATAGGAAAACATTTCATGAAAAATCATTGTAAAACTTTCCCTTCTATGCCCATCGCACCCTGCCTATGCACAGTGTGAGACGCATACTAACTGGCCAATGTCCAGCTCAATGTTCATTGCACTTTTCGATGCAGACCAAGTGCGATGGGGAGAGAATGAATTTTTCAAAATCCTAGGGCCCAGAAGAAAGGGAAAACTTGCTCAAAATCAGAAAAGGATGGAATGCAAATGAAGAGCTCAGGGTTAGCTCCTCCCTGGTCCTGACAACGCGAATAATAGTCCATCGGATCTCCTGAAATCAGCTGATGAAAGTTAAAGGGGGGGGGAACCACTCCAGAGCTCCAAAATCCCAAATTTGAATGAAATCATAAAAATGAGAGGTAAAACTACTTTTTATGTTACTATTCACGTACTTCAAGTACATTGTTAGTTTTATTCATTTTTCAGGCATGTATATGTATTTCTAATCAATTTGATGGAGCAATTGAGCAGGTTGTACGACCATCAAAAGAATCTAACATGTTAATGGTGAATTAAACATCTTTGACCACTATCATGAGCAATGTTTCCGCAAGGTTCAAGCACCTTAAAAAATAAACCCGCCACTGAGCATATGTTAACGCAAGGTTCAAGCTCATTAAAAAATAAACCTGCCTTCAGTAAACGACCTCTGTGATTGCATTGTTATCAGCCTTTTGAGCCTTGGTTGTGTTCTTTCCGTCACCTCCATTCTTTTGGCCGATAATACGCTTCCACTTGATTGTTTACCCTTTTGAGGAACAACTGTGACAAGTGATCCTGTTAGCCACCCTCTTCATACTGCCATGTTTTGAGAAATTCCAAACTTACCTGGAACCAGTTGCTACCCGAAAACATCACTCGTTCCTCAAAAACGAGTCTCTTTTAAGCTCTTTTTAGACTCGTTATATATGAAAAGATTGTCGAGCTATGGGCCTTTCCAGCTCGTTAAAGTAAGGGGAAGTTCCATCCCTCC
Source organism: Pinus taeda (assembly GCA_000404065.3). Taxonomy (NCBI): domain Eukaryota; kingdom Viridiplantae; phylum Streptophyta; class Pinopsida; order Pinales; family Pinaceae; genus Pinus; species Pinus taeda. Next base: position 374,752 of record APFE030978438.1, read on the forward strand.
TCTACATTTTAATATTTTTGGAGCTGAGGGATCATCCCATAAGAAGATCGAGTGCTTTTCTTTTCCGGCTCGCTAAAGCGATCAAAAATTCATCCCTTTCATATTATTTTATACTTTTTCATACTTAAGGGATTATGCTACGAAAAGGAATATTGGAGTTTCCTTTTCATCCCTTTTCAAACTCTCTAAAGATGAAAAGTACCGAGTTATCCTTGTCATTAAACTTGTTAAAACAATAGCGACAAACTTGTCTGTTACACAAAAATATCGTCACCATGACTATTTGCAGTCAGTATGGGTCCATCATCACTTATACTGGACTCCTAAGAAAGTCTCAGACCTTAGCTCTTCATGTCAAGCTTTGCAAATGAGAGAAAGATATTGAAAATCAATATTACTCTGGTTCCGCACTTTCTCTCACTTTTGCCTGCGGGCCCGCACCCTTTGTTCATATTACCTG